>NQII01008661.1:0-47324 GCA_002778355.1 Clitarchus hookeri | reverse complement strand
CAAGAAAGGTGGGGAACTCCGATTCTGTGTGGACTACCAAGCCCTAAATGACATCACACACCCAATGGCCCCGCCCACGATAAACATCGCAAATATGCTCCGCGACCTAGGGGACGCACGTATATTCTCCACTTTGGACATGCGCAGCGGATACTGGCAAATCCCCGTGCACCTAAGTTCCCGGAAATATAGTGCGTTTACCAACCCAGAGGGCGAAACACTGCAGTTCCGAGTATTGCCCTTCGGCTTAAAGAACGCACCGGCTACCTTCCAGCGGTTTATGTCGGCCGTGGTACTTACCGGCTACAGCGGACAATTTTGCCTGGCGTATCTGGATGACGACATTGTGTATTCGCGCACATGGGAGGAACACCAGGTACACCTGAGAAAGGTGCTGGAACGATTCGAGCTCCACGGGCTGACGTGCCGACTGGAGAAGTGCCATTTCGGCAAAACCCAGGTCGAATATATAGGGCACATAATCACCCCTGAAGGGAATTACCCGAAAGCCGAAAAGGTGCGGGAGATCGAAGACGCCATGGCGCCGACAAACCGGAGACAATTGAGGCGGTTCCTGGGACTGTGTAATTGGCTCCGCGACTTCATCGAGGATGTCGCCCCTCTTATGGCTCCCCTCAACGAGCTGCTACCCAAAACGGCTCGCTGGAGGTGGAACAACCAACATGAACGGGCCTTCCGAGAGATTAAGGCGTGGTATAGTGACATAAGCATGTTATATCGCCCTATGCCCGGGTTACCACTAATCCTGCAGACGGACGCAAGCGGAACCGGAATGGGGGCGGTTCTGTATCAGGAGCAGTCACAGCGCCCGCGACGAATCATCGCATACGCCAGCACTATGCTCAAGGAGGCCGAACGACGGTACCACAGTAAAGAGCAGGAGTGCTTGGTGGTGATCTGGGCGGTCCGCAAGTACAGCTACTATTTAGAGGACAGGTCCTTCGTCCTCCGGACCGACAACAAGGCCCTCACTTGGCTAAGAACCAAGAGCAGCAAGAGGGCAAAATTGGGGCGGTGGGCGTTGTTCCTAATGGAATTCTCTTTCACAATAGAGCATTGCCCAGGGTCTGCCAACGAGCTACCCGATGCCTTATCCCGACAACCACAAGGGTCAGACAAGAACAGAGGGGCGGACGACTGGGACCGTATGCTTCCTCCCTCCCCTCCGAAGTCACCACAGCCCGGGCACATGGGGCTGCAACTAATTAAGATCCGGGAGAACAAGGAACTGCTACAAGACCTACAGCATGCCGATCCTGCACTACCGGGACTAATGGAGCGGCAGCCCAAGCTATACGAGATAAGAGACGGCGTAGTCTGGGCCAGGACCCACCCGCGAGCCGAGCAGTGGAAGGTCTGGGTCCCCAAAGAGTTACGACCCAGCCTCTGCGAGCACCATCACGACCATCCCCACGCGGGACACCCCGGGTGCCAAGAAACATTAAGGGCCCTGACCACCCAATACACCTGGCACGGAGTCGCGCGGGAAGTCGAACTTTGTACGTTAGTAAATTTTCCAGATCTAAGTGAATGCCCTTTTCTTCCATTTCGACTTCCAGCGAGTTCCTGATGTCTTCGGTCTTCAGACATTCCATGATCACGTGCTGGACTGTATCGTCCACTCCACATATGTCACACAGTGAAGATCCCACGAGCCCGAAGCCATGCAACTTTGCTTTGAAGTTTACATGACCAGTGTACAGTTGTATACTGTAATGGTTTATGGATATCCATTTACAGTTCATTATAGTTCTTATGCAAGGGATCAACTCATAAGTATACCGGCCCTTCTCCGATATATCCCATCTGTGCTGCCACTGGTCCATGATTCCCTCCATTAGCATGTCCTTTGATTCATTGCTTAGCCCCGCGACTCGAGATCTCTCCACCATGAGACCCCTGTACTTAACCAATAGGTCGATTGGCAGTACTCCAACCAATACTGGGAGCGACTCGTTGGGAACTGTTTTATACGCCTTTGCAACGGTCAGCAGTGCCGCCCTCTGAGCACTGATGAGCCTCCTTTTGTGCTGAGTCAGTTCAGCTCTGTGGAACCACATCACAGCGCCGTAAGTCACTATAGCTTCAAAAGTGGCTCTGTATATTGTTCTGAGGGTTGAGTAACTCAGCCCCCAGCTGGTAGTTCCGATACGTTTTAATTTCTGGAACACCACTATAGCCTTTCTAGAAACATACTCAACATGTTTAAGGAAGCTCATATTCTCATCCATGATGACTCCCAGGTACTTGAACTCGTGCACATATCCGACCGGGTTCCCCCCGAAGCGCACCGTCGGCGGTCTCTGCAACTTCCCCTTAAGCAGCATGGTCTTTGTTTTCTCTGCAGAAAATTTGAGTTTGACTGTTTCTGCCCATGTGTTTATCTTTCCCATGATTTCTGCGGCTTTCGTCTGCAAAACGCTTCTTGACTTGCCAGATATCAGGACAAGTCCGTCATCCGTATATCCAAACACAGTGCACCCCGGTGGGAGACCCAGCTCCAAAAACCCATCGAAAAGGACGTTCCACAGGATCGGTCCGAGAACCGAACCCTGCGGGCATCCCTTCGTCAGGCGCTTCTTTACCTGCATAGTCTTTGCAGAATAAAGACTCCACCTGTTGTTGAAGAAATCTTGAATGACCCTGTACAGATTGGCTGGACATTTCTTCCTTTTAAGTTGCCACATTACCTCCGGCCACCAGGCATTGTCGAAGGCTCCTGAGATGTCCAAAAACACCCCCATGACGTACTTTTCAGGATTCTCCCTAATAGCCTTCATTACGTCATGCAGGGCGAAGTCGGTACCTGTGCCTTTTCTGAAGCCGTATTGTTTCTCACTTAATGTGCCCTCAGCTTCTAGGGCCATTATTAATCTTCTATTTATCAATTTCTCATAGACTTTGCCCAGCACCGGAAGCAATGTCAAAGGACGGTACGATTAAGGGTCATCAAGTTTCTTGTTGTTACCTTTGTACAGCACTTTCAAGCACCCAAGTTTCCAAGGGGAAGGGAACACTCCATTTCTAAGACAGTCATTGAATATTCCAAGAAGAATATTCTTGATCCTAGAGTAGCACCTTTTCAGAATTTCTGAGGTAATTCCATCCAATCCAGGAGCTTTTCCATTTTTCATCTTGTAGACGATGGCTGTGAGTTCTTCCTCAGAGAATTCTGGCGCATCTTGTTCTCCAGAGACGATTTCCATTTCTTGTCTTTTCTTTTCGTGCTCCTCCCCCTCTTCCACAAGAGAGTCATCCGGTAAGAGAGCGTGAAGCAGGACTTCCATGGATCTGTGCTGATCAGTTATCAGTACACCATTTTCCGATATGCAAGGTGGTGGGGTATTTCTTTTGACCTTGTTCGAGGCTAGCTTGTACACTAGTCCAAAGGGATCTTCGTTTCCTGCTCTGGTTACATACTCTTCCCACGACCGTGCTTTCTTTTTCCGCACCCTACTGAAATAGGCCTGTTTCTTGTGCTTGTATACGTGGGAGAACAGCTCATGCTCCTCCCATCTGAGTTTGTGGAGCCTTTTTCTTGTCTGACGAAGATCTCGTCGGTCTTCTTCAAGTTCTCTGTCCCACCATGACATGTTAGGAAGACCCGGTGTCGTTTTCCGTAACTGCTCTTCACACGTTTCCTTTATTACTTTCGTAATAGCGCTTACTCTGTTTTCAATTGTGTTTTCCAGAGTTTCCCATTTCTCAAGCCTTCTCAACAGGGCACGGTCAAAGGCAGCCCAGTCAGCCATATTATGTATGAACCTTATTTCTTTATCTTCCAGTTCAGGAATCACCCTTTTTTCTCCATGCAACTCAAAGATTATGAGTCTGTGGTCACTGGAGCTCTCTTCAGTTACCGACCACTTCCTCACATAGTCTTTCGCTTTTTCGTTTACCACTGTGATGTCCAGATACAATTGACTGCCATGGGCCTGCGAATCAAAAGTCAGTAGTTCACCTTCTTTGTTCACCACGTCCAAATCGTTTGTTAGCAGGAACTGGGCGACTTGCTCTCCGGCGTCTTCGGTGTTGTTAGAGTGCCACAACTCTGACTTTGCGTTTGCATCCGCAAACATGATTAATGGCTTTCCTCTTAGTGTTTCTGTAATCACTTCCCATCTGTCTAAGTGCTCTTGGACATCATCCCCAAACTGGAAGTAGGAGGAGACCATCCAACATTCCAATGAGCCTTTTGACATTTGAACGCACACATGATGTGCATTCGATACACTAGCCATCATCGAAATGTCCATTTCCTGGTTAGTCCCCAGTATTCCCGCTTTCGGGTTTAATCCACAATCAAATACTCTGCCCCGCAGGCCCACCACAGTATCGAACGGGACATATGGTTCCTGAAATAGCACCACATCCAGTCTCTGCTCCACCACAATCCTGTTCAGCTCTGCGGCCACCACCGCCGACCGTTGCATGTTCAATTGTCCACATCTAATGATGTTTCTAGACTCCATAGTCTATCCTGGCGAGTTCTACGGATAGGGCTTTTTGGTAAGCTGGACAGTCTCTTGAGTCCACTATGTGGTCATGCTGCAGTCCTTTCTTCTGGCAGTTGATGCATATATCTTTGAAGCCAGTACCTTTCTTAGGACAGTTCTTATATTCATGCCCTTGGACTCCACAGCATGAACAGATGGACTCTGCATCTCTACATTTATTGGCTATGTGGCCCCACTGTTGGCATTTTTAGCACCTGGAGAGCGAGATATAATCTCTGACTCTGCAGCTGTCATAGCCTATGTAGATCCTCTCTTTTTCAATGAGAGCATTCCTTATTTTCGGATCGCAAACCAAAACAATGTTTACCCTATCCGTGTCCCTCCTGCCAGTTCTGTGGCTAATGGACACAGTTTTTACAAAACTTTCCAAGTTATGTCCGCCACATTCCCCATTCCTGAAATTCTGCCTGAAAATAGTTTCAGGCAGTTTTGTGTTGTCCTCTCCCCTAGGAACGTCATAAATGACGACCTTGGGGCCTCTTTTCATTGGGGCCTCTAGTTTGAGTCCCAATTCTTTAATTTTTGTCTGGTTATTGAAGGACTTGAAAGTCTCCTCATCCCCAGCCTCTATCATGATGCCTCCGTTTCTGATTCCTTTCATGTTTCGAATCTGGAGGCCATCATCTTTAGGGTTAAGCCCTTTCTTAATGATTTCTCGAGTTTCTACACTCGTGGTGCCCTCTTTGTCTGGGTATACCAGCAACACCTTTTTGGCAGGTTTTGGCATTATAGCATCAGTTCCTGCGGCCTGTGCATAACTTTTTATGCTCGGTACTTCGCTTTTCGCTGCAGGTGCCATCATCGAGCTTCTTGTTTTGCTTGCTTGTTGCAAGTTACCTATCAGCTTTGCGTTCTCCATCAAAGCGCTATCGATATGTCCCTGGAGTTGGCTGATTCTTGGGATCAACCAGTTCGCTTGCGAACTGTTGATCTTTGAACTCTTGTTCAGAATCCACTCCATTATATCCGAAACCAGTTCTTTGGTTTCTTTGTGCGTCTCTTCCACCTTCTTTTCGATCCTGAGGATGAACTCCTCATCCCGTGAGTCGCTCCCAGTATTTGACTCAGTGGGCAGTTGAAACCGAAGTTTCCTGCTGGCTTGGCTTTCGGCCCTTGAGGTGCTTTCGGCCTTTGAGGTGCTGGGGGTTGAGGCAGTCCTCCTTGTGGATGATCTAGGTACCTCTTCTAGATCTTGAGTCTCCGGGAAGACTAACCTTGCAGCCTTGAGAGGTTTTCCTTTCTTCCCTACAAGAGTAAACTCCTGTATCTTGTGTGTGGCCGTTTTGAGGTCGTGTTCCTCATCCGAAGAGGAGGAATCATTGCCTTCAGATCCTTGTTCATTTCCTTGTTCGATTTTGCCTCTATCAGTATGCTCTTCATCCTCAGTCTCCTGCTTGTCATCGTCGTCGTAGACCTCCTGGATCCAGACTTCAACTGTGCTTAACTTAACTCCTTGGATACACTTCCATATCTTCCTGTGAATCCTTTTCTTTCCAGGTGACATGGTGTACCGTTCCCAATTGAATTGGGAGTCCACTAGGCGACTGATAGCCGCCTTAGTGACCTCCCTTGCCACATACTCCGCCTTTAGGAATTCGGTCAGTGGTTTCCTTTTTTCCTTGAGAGTTCTTGGCTTCTCCTCCATTACCCCAAGAACCTCTATCAGGACCAGGTACGCCTGAACCCGAGGGCTCCCTGACGCCATCGTAGTGTTCCCGCGGCTGCGGGACCCACACTACTCTCACTACCGTACAGTTCACAGCACTAAACACAGTTCAAATACACTACAAGTCTCTATGTGTGCTCAGAAAAAGCAAGTCCCCACACTAACACATATACAATTACACATATAGATATAACAAGACCCCAAAGTCCATCCACTAGTCAAGCCTCAGGGCAGCCTGAGGCCGTAGGCCTCAGACTGGCTTGAATCCCTTCTCTCCCTCTTAGNCTCTCTCTTAACCGTCCCCAGGGAATCCCGTTAGGGGAATTATGGCCACGCACAGACCTCGTCCGGTGGACTGATAACCCTGTGGCCCGTTGATCCACCCGGCCGACGCAGAGGCGGGGAGATAGTGTGCCACACTGACCTCTTCAACTTCCCTGAATTTCAGTTCGGTATCCAAGGTGCAGCTCAAGCAACTTTCAAAAGTTCTGTTCATTTCGTCTGCGGAACCACTCACAGTAGGTAAACTCAGGGCGACACTTTCCGGTGCGGTATCCTGAGAAAACCTTGTCTGTTAGGACAGTGCGACGAACTTTGGCTGTACTGGGCTATGCCAGATGAAGACCGACTCAAGTGCCTTTACTAACAGCACGACATCGCCTGCAGCGCCTCTCCTGGGCTCGTGACCATATCGGTTGGACCCTAGACGAATGGAAAACCGTAGCTTGGTCAGATGAGTCCCGATTTCAGTTGGTAAGAACTGATGGTAGGGTTCAAGTGTGGTGCAGACCCCACGAATCCATGGACCCAAGTTGTCAACAAGGAACTATGCAAGCTAGTGGTGGCTCCATAACGGTGTGGGCTGTTTTTACTAGGAATGGACTGGGTGTTTTGGTACAACTGAACCGATCATTGACTGGAAAGGTTAATTTGTTCAGCTACTGAGAGACCACTTGCAGCCATTCATGGACTCCTTGTACCCAAACAATTATGGAATTTTTATGGATGACAATGCACCATGTCACCGGGCCACAACTGTTCGCGATTGGTTTGAAGAACATTCTGGACAGTTCCAGCGAATGATTTGGCCACCAAGATCGCCTGATATGAGTCCCATCGAACATTTATTGGAAATAATCGAGAAGTCAGTTCGTCCACAAACTCCTGCACTGGCAACACTTTCGCAGTTATGGACGTCTATAGAGGCAGCATAGCTCGATATTTTGCTGGGGACTTCCAACGACTTGTTGAGTCGATCGATGCCACGTCGAGTTGCTGCACTTCGCCGGGCAAATAGAGGTCCGACACGATATTAGGAGGCATCCCATGACTTTTGTCGCCTCAGTGTATAGTATGGCGTGGAGGCCTGGCCATTGTCTTCCTAAACCCCTAACCCCCTTGTCAATGTCCTTCCTCACCTCCTTCTCTTGAGTTTTGACACAAGAACTAGTCTTAGCCGCTCCCAGCCAGCCTACTATCGAGAAGTGTTGTTGAGATGTGCGATGTAATTACTTTACAGTATTGACATTCACCGATCTCCTGCACAACTGACGAAACGATACGCTAGTGCACACCTATAGTTCAACAAGAAACAAAATACCTGTCTCAATTTTCCTTCTGTGCAGCGGCTGTCTTCCTCTACCTCGGAGGGGTGGCAAACCGTATCTCGGCGTTTGAGACCGTATTACACGAGCACAAGTGTAGCACGAGAATTTATTTCGCAGCTTGTTCATCACGTAAATCTACCTGTATTTTGATACGGTTTAACTATATCAATCGGAGCCAGCATCACATTCTGAGACAAACAAATCACATCTTTCTACTGTACCTGGTTTTTATTGTTCATACTTGGTTGAAGCATTTATTTCATTTTTTCTGTATATAGAATTGCTTAAGAATATAGCTCTTGAGAATACAAAAGCGTTTTCAGCAGGTTACGACCTTTTCGTTTGCACATGTTTCCGAAATTTGATGCTGTGAGTCTAACAGCCCTTGAAACCCGCGAAAATTCATTTTTATGATGTCCGCATGTCTGACTTTCTAGTCAGCAGTTTTGAAATCATGTTTTCGCACTTGGGTTTCTTTTCAGCCTCATCAATGTACAATAGAGTGGACTCAATTCCATAATTATCATCTGGCTGTGAAGTTTCTGGCCTTTCGTTTTTTTTTCGGCAAGATTTTCGTGTAAATACATCAGTTTTTTTTTTGCTCATACCTCTTCACGTTTTGCGAACCTCTCTTTGAAGATTCTTCCTGCACTTCGTCCAGTAAATTTAATCCAAGGACTTATCTGCCACGAAGGCCGTTTTATGTGACTCTGAGTTGCACCCAAACTTCTTCATCAACAGCTTCGATGACTAGAGTAGTTCACTCTTTTCCCCCCAGTAAATTTTGAAACAAGCTCTATGTAACCTTCATCTTGGTTCCTTGTCCGATTGTATTTCAAACGATAAACCTTACGCACAATTAGATCAACAGCCTTCATCACTTCTTCTAACAGACCACTTCAGCATTTTTGGTTTATCAGTTTCTCCTTCACGAAAACCAAATTATTTCCGACAGTTGTGGTGTCGCACAAACACATGCTAGGGTGCATGTTTAACATCGTTTCTCAATTGGCTTTTGTCACCAGTTTACCTCGCCTCTCTAATTGTAAAACGCGTACCTTTCACATGTCTCTCTATTCTTGTAAAGCAACCTACCCGCACTCCCTCAACTGTTGTCACTTGCTGCTGTGTTAGCAGACGCCTCGACGGAAGAGGAATGCTGCGTCTTTGTCCAGTTTGTGTAACTTGTCCGATACGCACCTTACCATGTGATTTGCGCATTCAATGTTAACAACACACCTATGGCCACCCTCGAGAAGTCAGCTGTAAACACTGGAGTCACCTCCTCCAATTTAATACCGCTAAATTAAGCCTTAATTTTCCTTCCACAATAGCTTCACATTCAATTCCTGTTGAAGGACCTTTGAAGATGCGGTAGCATTTGTGTTTTGGCGGCGATGTCCTCGTGGACTTCGCGTCCACACACTCAGAGTAGAATTTGTTTTATCTTCCACATGCAGAAGCTTTTTGGTTTCCCCTCCGATTATCACCGCCGGTTTGAAAGTAAGCAAAGAAAGGCATTGAAACGTTTGCACGGTTATTCACATAACATGTTCGCCAAGAGAAATAATAATGTTTTAATATTTTTTATATGTGATTTGCGGAAATGTTAGGGAAATGTGGTGAAAAACCGTTAGCCTTTTGAAAGTAAATCAAATACTCTACCAACGGAAATATTACATTCCTGAATATAAATTATATTCCTAATATACGTAGTAAAACACTCTTTCCTATTGGGAAATATATTTAAGTCGGATCAGTATAGGTGCACATTTAGGACTTTAAATATTGCTCTTTCATTCGTACAAATGTTTAATTACTGCAACTGTGCAGGCAGTTGTATTTCTGATATATAATTTTTCAAGTTGGTTGTATATTATTTTTCATAACCCTGTTTGTATGTGTCTGGGCGTGAATATGTGTGTGTATGTGCATATATACATTGTTCTAATTTATGTACCAAATTATTCCTGTGCAAAGAAGTAACGGTATTTTGGACACAGAATGGCAACATGCCCACTCCCAATCAATAACACTGCCATAAGCAGCTTTTCCTAGTATGTTTAGTAAGACACTACTGTGGTAATTCCAAATGGCATCTATTCTACTATGTTGGCTATAATATTTTATATTAATACAAATTAATATTAATGGGAATGTAAATATATCTCAGAAAGTATACTTACAAGTCCAGTCTCCTTTACACCGTTTCTTTACAAAATAAAACTGATAATGCTTTCTGGTATGAATCGAACCTTCTCTTTCCTTCTTTCTAATGATGTGAAAAATAGGAAACTGGAAAATCGGATGCATTTCAGTTGTATCACGTTTTTATGGGCTCTAATTTACAAAAGTAACGTAAGAATAATCCTACAACTTAACGGCAACTCAAACAGTTGGTTACAAACTATAAGTTAGAAGTGGAAACAATTACAATTAACCTAATAGTTACGGACGCAATACATGTGGATACAAACCACAAGTTTATATAAGGATGATTACAATTTTTGCTGTAAATAACAATTTGTTGAAATAAGGAAATAAGAACTAACGTTAAACTATTTTGACGATGTGTGCTGCGAGGATGGTGTACAAAACATTTTGAAAATTATCGTTATTATTATAAATATTTCCTCTGCATTTACTCAGTTTTTAAAATAATGTACAGACTCGTAATATAAACAAGCTGTCTGTAATGAAAGATTAGGCCATGTGCATATTTAAGATAATATATCATAACCAATACCTATGTAACTGATTTACAATAATTAGTGTGAACTAAATAATACCTGGACAACGATATTCTGAAATATTGTCCATATTTTTGGATATATTTTGATGCAGCAATAAAATTCTATGGTTTTATTTACTTATTTATATATTCTTTAACTTTTTTACTTTATTGCACGTCTTTTAATAACTAAACGGTTTATATATTTAGCAGACGAAAGTAAAATTTTTATGCGGTGTTTATTGAAAGTGTTTTCTGATTATCATTTCAATACGTAAATGCTATCCGCCAAGCCAAATATTAACATTTAAAAGCCTAGAGTTGAGAAATTACACTGCTTACATTATCACTCGCTTAAAATAAAATCAGTACATATAGACCGGCGTATTTTTTTACAGTTCAATGGATGACCGTTATTTTATAATACCATTGCTAGCTGAAAGCGGAATGTACGCAGTGCACTTGCACAAAATTTCTGTTTATATGTCATTATAATAATTCGGTACACACAATTTTCAGCATACTNACTTTTTTACTTTATTGCACGTCTTTTAATAACTAAACGGTTTATATATTTAGCAGACGAAAGTAAAATTTTTATGTGGTGTTTATTGAAAGTGTTTTCTGATTATCATTTCAATGCGTAAATGCTATCCGCCAAGCCAACTAATAACATTTAAAAGCCTAGAGTTGAGAAATTACACTGCTTACATTATCACTCGCTTAAAATAAAATCAGTACATATAGACCGGCGTATTTTTTTACAGTTCAATGGATGACCGTTATTTTATAATACCATTGCTAGCTGAAAGCGGAATATACGCAGTGCACTTGCACAAAATTTCTGTTTATATGTCATTATAATAATTCGGTACACACAATTTTCAGCATACTNATACGCAGTGCACTTGCACAAAATTTCTGTTTATATGTCATTATAATAATTCGGTACACACAATTTTCAGCATACTGTGTATACATTACCTGGATTTCAATATTTTAGCGAAATGAACTCGAGCCGTTTTATTCCTCATAGATTTTCACTTCACAGATAATAAAGGATGATTTTTTCTAATGTCAGGTAGTCGGAAAAATATTTCCCACAGAGAAGCTTTGCCAGGGCTGAGCTACGTTTAGGAGAGATCACTCTGCAGGCTTGCTCAATATCTGACAACCTTGGACTGAGCTACGTCTAGGAGAGAACAATATGCGGACCTGCTCAGCATCTGGCAACCCGGAACTGAGCTACGTCTGGGAGAGAACACTCTGCGGGCTTGCTCAATATCTGACAACCTTGGACTTAGCTACGTCTAGGAGAGAACACTATGCGGATCTGCTCAGCATCTGGCAACCCTGGACTGAGGTACGTCTAGGAGAGATCACTCTGCAGGCTTGCTCAATATCTGACAACCTTGGACTGAGCTACGTCTAGGAGAGAACAATATGCGGACCTGCTCAGCATCTGGCAACCCGGGACTGAGCTACGTCTGGGAGAGAACACTCTGCGGGCTTGCTCAATATCTGACAACCTTGGACTGAGCTACGTCTAGGAGAGAACACTATGCGGATCTGCTCAGCATCTGGCAACCCTGGACTGAGGTACGTCTAGGAGAGATCACACTGCAGGCTTGCTCAATATCTGACAACCTTGGACTGAGCTACGTCTAGGAGAGAACAATATGCGGACCTGCTCAGCATCTGGCAACCCGGGACTGAGCTACGTCTGGGAGAGAACACTCTGCGGGCTTGCTCAATATCTGACAACCCTGGACTGAGCTACGTCTAGGAGAGAACACTCTGTAGGCTTGCTCAATGTCTGGCAACCCTGGACTGAGCTTCCTTCTGAAGAGAACACTCTGCAGGCTTGCTCAACGTCTGGCAACCCTGGACTGAGCTACGTCTAGGAGAGAACACTATGCGGACCTGCTCAGCATCTGGCAACCCTGGACTGAGCTACCTCTAGGAGAGAACACTCTGCGGGCTTGCTCAACGTCTGGCAAACCTGGACTGAGCTTCCTTCTGAAGAGAACACTCTGCAGGCTTGCTCAAAGTCTGACAACCCTGGACTGAGCTATGTCTAGGAGAGAACACTCTGTAGGCTTGCTCAACATCTGGCAACCCTGGACTGAGCTTCCTTCTGAAGATAACACTCTGCAGGCTTGCTCAACGTCTGGCAACCCTGGACTGAGCTACGTCTAGGAGAGAACACTCTGTAGGCTTGCTCAACGTCTGGCAACCCTGGACTGAGCTACGTCTAGGAGAGAACACTACGCGGACCTGCTCAGTATCTGGCAACCCTGGACTGAGCTTCCTTCTGAAGAGAACACTCTGCAGGCTTGCTCAACGTCTGGCAACCCTGGACTGAGCTACGTCTAGGAGAGAACACTATGTGGACCTGCTCAGCATCTGGCAACCCTGGACTGAGCTACGTCTGGGAGAGAACACTCTGCGGGCTTTCTCAGCGTCTGGCAAACCTGCGTGAGTTAACCTACCACCGTTCTACTCCATATACGTGTCTGCGGCACCGAGGATGCATCTCTCACGTTGCCATGACGTCTGCAATTTATACTTTACCCACAGCTTCCACATTATTAAAGCTACGTTTATGCCCTCATGGTGTTTTTGTAAGCATTTTTATTGCTCAAATGAGCAGTACAGACCAATCTGATGTACTATGTTAGACTCAAAACATTACATTTCATCCGTGTAACTTTAATTTTGTTGCAAATCTCTTGAATATGCCGTTTATTACACGTTTATATTTTAAGTAGGTTTTGTTTTCGACGAAGACATTTTTTCTCTATATTTGTTGCTAGGACGCTGTAAGAGGCGGCGTTCAAATGAGTGTAATTTTGGCAGGTGTCGAGGGGAGAGAACTTACGAAGTTATCGCTCGCAAATACACCAATTATCCTCCAGAGAACTGTCCCGCTCTGAGAAACATACTCTACATACAGTATGTACAAGTTGATTATTTGAAAACATGACACGTTATAATTCATCATTTCCCCCTCTTTGGACAGTGTCCTCAAGTATTTATCCATTGTCATATTTTATTTCTTGATCATTATACAGCGAGTGAAAAAGAAACCAATTTATTGTGAATCTTTTTTAAATAAACATTACAAACACGTGTTGGTCGTACGATCTCATTGGACCTCTCAGAGAAAATAAATATTAAGTGGGTATCAAGAATAAGTGTAGAAGCTGGCAATGGGTATGTCATTTTATGATAAACATTTACGTCATTTTATTTAGTGTTCTTCTCAGCTAATTTTTGTTACCAATTTTGTATTACGATGTTTTGTTTACTAGACTAATCGTCGATTTTAATATTCAATCAAGTACTCGGTGTAAGGCAGAGAGAGAGACGACACAGATCGGAGTGGTGTGGAACAGCTAAGGCCCGCAGTGCCTTTACAGAAACTGTGGGCTGCCATGTCAAGGGAACGGGAGTGACTGACCAGCCACAGGCAACGTCCGCCATGTTTCCTGCATGAGACTTAAACATGCGGTACATGCTATTTTGTATTCTGATCATGTCCCGAACATGAATTCGCCAACACATCTGTCATAGTCACCGATTCCCACTAAATTTTAGACGCTATTAGTGCTACGGTAAAGCATTTAAACTGACGAGCTTTAGATCATATTTATTTCCAAAATGACGGTCCTGTAAATATTTTAGTNAATTCCAAAATGACGGTCCTGTAAATATTTTAGTTTAGTAAACCCTATCATTCAAAAAACTAGACTGATTACGTCCGAAGTTAATGCTTAGAATCCTACCTCAGTAAAACAGTAGGTTGTACGCTAGCTAATGGCTCAAGGTTTTCTGGGTTCGAGTTCCAAGTGAGAGACGAGTATGTCTGCAATTTTCTCGCTACTTTTGCACATGTTTCTGGTTCCATTTCTAATGATTTTGCTGTCAACAAGCCTTCAAGGAGGCCTAAATTTAATGTAAGATTTTGTTAACNTGGACCTGCTCAGCATCTGGCAACCCTGGACTGAGCTACGTCTGGGAGAGAACACTCTGCGGGCTTTCTCAGCGTCTGGCAAACCTGCGTGAGTTAACCTACCACCGTTCTACTCCATATACGTGTCTGCGGCACCGAGGATGCATCTCTCACGTTGCCATGACGTCTGCAATTTATACTTTACCCACAGCTTCCACATTATTAAAGCTACGTTTATGCCCTCATGGTGTTTTTGTAAGCATTTTTATTGCTCAAATGAGCAGTACAGACCAATCTGATGTACTATGTTAGACTCAAAANATGGTGTTTTTGTAAGCATTTTTATTGCTCAAATGAGCAGTACAGACCAATCTGATGTACTATGTTAGACTCAAAAACATTACATTTCATCCGTGTAACTTTAATTTTGTTGCAAATCTCTTGAATAGGCCGTTTATTTCACGTTTATATTTTAAGTAGGTTTTGTTTTCGACGAAGACATTTTTTCTCTATATTTGTTGCTAGGACGCTGTAAGAGGCGGCGTTCAAATGAGTGTAATTTTGGCAGGTGTCGAGGGGAGAGAACTTACGAAGTTATCGCTCGCAAATACACCAATTATCCTCCAGAGAACTGTCCCGCTCTGAGAAACATACTCTACATACAGTATGTACAGGTTGATTATTTGAAAACATGACACGTTATAATTCATCATTTCCCCCTCTTTGGACAGTGTCCTCAAGTATTTATCCATTGTCATATTTTATTTCTTGATCATTATACAGCGAGTGAAAAAGAAACCAATTTATTGTGAATCTTTTTTAAATAAACATTACAAACACGTGTTGGTCGTACGATCTCATTGGACCTCTCAGAGAAAATAAATATTAAGTGGGTATCAAGAATAAGTGTAGAAGCTGACAATGGGTATGTCATTTTATGATAAACATTTACGTCATTTTATTTAGTGTTCTTTTCAGCTAATTTTTTTTTCCAATTTTGTATTACGATGTTTTGTTTACTAGACTAATCGTCGATTTTAATATTCAATCAAGTACTCGGTGTAAGGCAGAGAGAGAGACGACACAGATCGGAGTGGTGTGGAACAGCTAAGGCCCGCAGTGCCTTTACAGAAACTGTGGGCTGCCATGTCAAGGGAACGGGAGTGACTGACCAGCCACAGGCAACGTCCGCCATGTTTCCTGCATGAGACTTAAACATGCGGTACATGCTATTTTGTATTCTGATCATGTCCCGAACATGAATTCGCCAACACATCTGTCATAGTCACCGATTCCCACTAAATTTTAGACGCTATTAGTGCTACGGTAAAGCATTTAAACTGACGAGCTTTAGATCATATTTATTTCCAAAATGACGGTCCTGTAAATATTTTAGTTTAGTAAACCCTATCATTCAAAAAACTAGACTGATTACGTCCGAAGTTAATGCTTAGAATCCTACCTCAGTAAAGCAGTAGGTTGTACGCTAGCTAATGGCTCAAGGTTTTCTGGGTTCGAGTTCCAAGTGAGAGACGAGTATGTCTGTAATTTTCTCGCTACTTTTGCACATGTTGCTGGTTCCATTTCTAATGATTTTGCTGTCAACAAGCCTTCAAGGAGGCCTAAATTTAATGTAAGATTTTGTTAACTTCATAAAAAATTATTTGCACCCATGTAGAGTAAAGTAGGCTCNCTTCATAAAAAATTATTTGCACCCATGTAGAGTAAAGTAGGCTCAATAGTTATGTCATTAACATATTGTTATATATAGTTTAACTCCGTTACAATACAGATTTCGTATACGAGTTTTGAAACTGCAGCTGTTAAAAGTTCTGTAAAATTTATGACTTTGTTCTATTGTGTAAATAATACATATTTGATAAAACTTCCTATTGAGTAAAAAAAAGTCATTGCCAGTGTAAGAGAAAAGATGAAAAGCGGTTCAGTCGAGCTAAAACCAGCTACGCGCACTTATGAGGGTATAGGACAAAAAGTTATAATGCAGTTTCATGGTATTTTACAATTTTATATCAACTAAAAAGAAAAGAAAATGTAATTTATATCTGCCGGGATATTTCTGAAGCCACAAATTTATATTTGTTTTCGTGGCAAAAGTTATTGTGGGAAATAAATGCACCAATTTTTTTTTAATTAATGCTATAACAAACGTAAAAAAAATCATCGCCTAAGATTACTTTTTATTTTTATTTCATCTATAATCGACTTTCAAAATTTTCTAAGATTAAATAGTGATGTATTTGGAGTTAATTTATTCTCCATGCCTCTAAGATGCTTCAGTAACTTCAGCGACACGCCAAGCACAGCATTCCTTACTACTTTACAAACCATAATTTTTCCTGATGAAAGCGATCACTCACTCTCTCGCTCGTAATGGAGTCACGACCAACCACTTCACAACAACTGCCATTTAAGATGATGAAAAAAGGCTATTATATGCATACGTGTATACAAGACCAGTTTATTCCCTCAATCTCTGGCTACTAAAAAACTTTTCGATCAAATTAGAACAANTGCATACGTGTATACAAGACCAGTTTATTCCCTCAATCTCTGGCTACTAAAAAACTTTTCGATCAAATTAGAACAATGAAAAATAGTACGTACTTAAGCTCTGTAATCATTTCGTGAGCCAATGTATATTTCGGTTATATATATTATGTNTGCATACGTGTATACAAGACCAGTTTATTCCCTCAATCTCTGGCTACTAAAAAACTTTTCGATCAAATTAGAACAAATGAAAAATAGTACGTACTTAAGCTCTGTAATCATTTCGTGAGCCAATGTATATTTCGGTTATATATATTATGTNAAATGAAAAATAGTACGTACTTAAGCTCTGTAATCATTTCGTGAGCCAATGTATATTTCGGTTATATATATTATGTATAGTGTCTATTCAACCCGTAAAAAATTGCATCATTGTTATTAATCACTAGATCGTTAAATGATTTCTTCCAATTATCAAGCGCTGAAAATCATATATGTTACGTTGTCAAAGATATCTGAGGGATTAATGTCATCTATCTTTTTCCCATTACATTTAAAAAGTCTTACGTCGTGGTAAATGAACACCGGATTTTTTTTCGAGGTTTTTATATAGCTAAATATCGTAGTATAATACACTGAAGAGCCAAAAAAANAATGAACACCGGATTTTTTTTCGAGGTTTTTATATAGCTAAATATCGTAGTATAATACACTGAAGAGCCAAAAAAACTGGCATAGGCGCGCATATGCAAATAACAGATGTATGGAACCAATCAGTGNAAATGAACACCGGATTTTTTTTCGAGGTTTTTATATAGCTAAATATCGTAGTATAATACACTGAAGAGCCAAAAAAAACTGGCATAGGCGCGCATATGCAAATAACAGATGTATGGAACCAATCAGTGTAATGCGATGCGGTCGGCAGCTAGATCGGTTACTGCTGCTACAATGGCAGGTTATCAAGATTTAAGTGAGTTTGAACGTGGTGTTATAGTCGGCGCACGAGAGATGGTACATAGCATCTCTGAGGTAGCGATAACATTTGGATGTTCGCGTACGACCATTTCACGAGCATACCGTGAATATCGNGCGATGCGGTCGGCAGCTAGATCGGTTACTGCTGCTACAATGGCAGGTTATCAAGATTTAAGTGAGTTTGAACGTGGTGTTATAGTCGGCGCACGAGAGATGGTACATAGCATCTCTGAGGTAGCGATAACATTTGGATGTTCGCGTACGACAATTTCTCGAGTGTACCGTGAATATCGGGAACCCGGTAAAACATCACATCTTCGACATCGCTGCGGCCGGAAAAAGATCCTGAAAGAACGGGACAAACGACGACTGAAGAGAATCATTATACGTGACAGACGTGCAACCCTTTCTCAAATGGGCGCAGATTGGATTTGTGGACTGCCCTGCAGGATTCATGGTGTGAATTGCCTCCTGCATAACTTCAGACATTAGTCGAGTCCATGTCACGTCGTTTTGCGGCACTTCTGCGTGCTCTGAGGGCCCTACACGATATTAGGCAGGTGTACCAGTTTTTTTTTGCTCTTCAGTGTATATCTATACCTTTCTTCAACTGTTACAGATAACACTTATTGCACCAAAATTTCGATTTAATAATAATTAAGCAGGCACAGAAAAGCAAAACATTGCAATTGTTTAAAAAATGTTTTTGAATGTTATGGATACAAGGAAAATGATAATGCATTGCGTCAAATGTGCTTACGTTTTTAATCAGTAGCAAAATTTTATTAAGTAATTACAGAAAATAATTTTTTAACTATAAATTTTAAGCAGAAAATATAGTGGGTTGAATTATTAGTACAGAAAATTTGGATAATGAGCTATAACTGGTGAACCAGTAAACTGTACAAATGTACAGAGATTAGTATCAAGCGAGTCAAATTTATTAGATATCATTAGAAATCGCTGTTCCACTTGTGAGTAAGGGATACAATAATAATTAGCAGAAGTTAACTGATTCCAGTGGTGGAGATATAAATGATCTGCAGTCAAATTCACCAATCTCGAGAGAATGTAACAAATTATATTTTAGTGTATTTTGTTTAACATTATTACTTAGTGGAATTAACTTGACTTAAAATAAAATATTTTGTAAAAACCGCACGTCGCCTCACCCCAGTTTATTTATTACCTCAGGAAAATTATACTAATTTAACTTTTGCCTTAAATTCACTAAGTTCTTTGCTGAAACTAACATTTGTTACGTTAGAATACAGGAGAGTGAGTTTGGCTGATTAGATTTTCCGCACTCAATGTATTTCGTTCTAAAGCTTGTAGCACTGGTCAACACTTGCGTGCACCTTGTGGTCCAGCGGTGAGCAGTCCCTTAGGCGAGAATTCGCTGTTATTACGACAATGTATTTCTAAAATCACAGTTATTATTACATGCACACATTTTTTAAAACAAACATTTCAAAGACTAATAATTTCCCTCTAATTAGTCGATAAATCATAACTGGCTGCCAACATAATTGTTGAAGTTGTGTGTTAAAGTTAAACTATAAAAGGTCACGACATTGAAATTTTTCCAATATTGATTTAAATTATAACCGACCACGAAGCTAATACAAACAATTAAAAAGTGAAAATAACAAAATTGTTCAGTTATTAAAGGCGGTCAATTGTCATGAATTAAATTGAGTTTGACACAGGCCTTACAATTTTGCGTGCACTCAAACAAGTAGCACCAACATAACGACTGCTCTCTGCCTCAGTGGGAGGCTCTGATTGGCTCTGCAATAAGATGCAGGTTTATTACGGCATGATATTTTTTGGAAGCGTGACAAATGAGTAACGAGCCGATTGTGAACGCAACGGTAACATACGACTCTTTCAAGTCTAGTTTGTCGACAAATGAATAAGCGAAATCGTCATTTTTTTTTAGCAATAATAGCGCAGTCAGTCGCTCGTGAGGCTGGGCGGACCACAGCTGTGCTCTCACACAGAGCAGGAGGCTGTGACTAGCGCCAGTCACACCAATGACTGGCGCTAGTGCCACCATAGGAGTATGGTGGCACTGCCAGCAATTACACCTACACCTGCAGCTAATATTTCTAATAATCTACCTCGAGCTGCAGTATAAGTTCCTTCTGTCTGGCTGCTGATGCTTATAAGTGAGGTGGCTTGGAGGAGATGACACTGGTTCCGAAGTTATCCGTTTCCTGGCTCAAGTTGTTCGGAGTCAGAAAGGGCGCTTATTGCAGTGTAAAGACCCCTACTGTTGACTGGTGATCANCCACCATAGGAGTATGGTGGCACTGCCAGCAATTACACCTACACCTGCAGCTAATATTTCTAATAATCTACCTCGATCTGCAGTATAAGTTCCTTCTGTCTGGCTGCTGATGCTTATAAGTGAGGTGGCTTGGAGGAGATTACACTGGTTCCGAAGTTATCCGTCTCCTGGCTCAAGTTGTTCGGAGTCAGAAAGGGCGCTTATTGCAGTGTAAAGACCCCTACTGTTGACTGGTGATCANCTCCTGGCTCAAGTTGTTCGGAGTCAGAAAGGGCGCTTATTGCAGTGTAAAGACCCCTACTGTTGACTGGTGATCATCTGAAGTCAGGGGATGCAAGAGTTAATTTACAGTGTAACCTGGAACTGATATTCTCTATTAACGACTTACCTTACTGTAACGAGACCATTCCCAAATAAGACTTTTTTGAATGTACTGTATATACAATGACCACACGATTTTGACAAGAGGAGGACGGGAAGAGAAGTGTAATTCGGATGATGGAGGTGTCAATAGCCGTGAAGAGGCATTACTGTGGGTTGATATGAGAGCCACAGTTTCGATAGGAAATCACCTAGCTGGACTGCAATTATTAGAGAACGGACTTCCCTTGAGCGAGGATGAAGTTTGAGGTTACGAGTAACGGGGCAGCCGGAGTGGAGTGCAGAGATTTGGGCGGCTCTTAACATCGAGGCCTTGAGAGCCAATGAGGGTGAAGTGACGTGAGGATAAAGCAGCGACGGTATGTAAAAGGAGGGAACCGGAGACCCCGAGAAAACTCGCTGACCAGCGGCATTATCCAGCACGATCCCAACATGCGAAAACCTGGGAGTGACCCCGCCGGGAATCGAGCCCGGTTAGTCTAGGAGCGAGATGAGAAGTCTGACCACTACACTACCGCGGCCCCAACGGGATGGCTGGATTCTGGACTATGTTTTCCCGGGGAAGCCATGAGTCGTAATAAAAACCTGCGGGATATTATAATTTGGTTTAAAGACGTTAAGTAGTGCTGCCAGTACACACCATTAACTTTGGTTCTATAATCCATTCAATGTTACTTCACACTTTTCTGAAACCCTGCTAAACTCACCGATTTCGTGCGCACTCAGTTGTAATATTATTTTGCATGCGACCTATTTCTTACTAAGTGCTACCAACACGCATGTTTTTTTGCTNGCGCACTCAGTTGTAATATTATTTTGCATGCGACCTATTTCTTACTAAGTGCTACCAACACGCATGTTTTTTTGCTATTTTATTCATATTTATTATAAATTTATTATTACTATGTGTAAATAAATATAGGTAAAAACTATAATTTAACGGAAAATAATATATTTTTATGTTAATAGAGGCAAAAAACGTTTGTGACACATGGCGTATTTCAGATGACACATGGCGTATTTAGGAAATAACTAAACACAGCGTCAACTCGGAAATACTACAAAATTGGAAAATATATTAAAGTNCACATGGCGTATTTAGGAAATAACTAAACACAGCGTCAACTCGGAAATACTACAAAATTGGAAAATATATTAAAGTTTATGATGTTACACTAATGCAACTATCAGACGCGAATATGTAATATACAAAATTATGTAATTTCGACACTGTTGTTCAAAGGAAGTGCAGGATAGGTGCTAAATCACCCAATGAGTATCTATATATGGGTATGGAGTACGGAGTACCCCGCGCCACACAACAATAAACATCTTTAGGTACGTTGATATATCGCTCAAAGAAGCTCACCAAGTTTGCGAGTTCGCAATTTTATAAATACCGAACATTTATGTTTTCATGAAAGTTCCTTCATGATGTCAGTTTACTATCATCATATTCCAATAAAATATTACCAGAATGTGTTTGGTGGTTAAAATAGTACTAGACAAGGAAGGACATACAAATCGCGGCATTAATGCCAAAGCTCGCCTTTACAGGAAAAATAAGAAAAAAACCTGACACGAAAGTCTTGAAAAGAATCAAATGAGCCGTATCACTGATTAGGTATCAGATATACAAAAATAACACTTTCAATCAGTTTATGATTCACAGAGTGAATGCGAGCTTTGTTGCGGAAAGGTAAGTAATACAATATTTCGATTGAAAAATACCTTTAGAATTCGCGTAGGTGATCGTCTGGTTATGCAGAAGTAACAAACGTTCTAATAAGCAGTTCGACACAGCCAGANTTTAGAATTCGCGTAGGTGATCGTCTGGTTATGCAGAAGTAACAAACGTTCTAATAAGCAGTTCGACACAGCCAGAGAACAATTCAAATTCTTTTTTTTTTTGTAAACTTTCAAAACTGTGATGGAAATTCTTAACCTATACCAAGAGACGTGCAAAATTGCCGTTGTTATTTGGCGGCAGAATAAACTGCAATATGCTGTATGTTTTACTGACTGTTGCGATTGGCAGGCAACTTGTATGGCCCGTCACAAGGACACTTTGAGCCAATAGGAAAGTCTCAAATGATGAGAAACCAATCACTAGTAAAGCGGTTACACAGGTAAATTACGTACAATCGCCAGTTACCAATGAAATCACGAATTGCCCTCAAGTAGGCACAGGGATGGGAAGTTTAGCTCGTAACCAAATAATAACGCGAATTTGGAACATCTGTGCCTACAATGTGTAGGAGTAATACCAGATATCTGGCTGCATGCATAGCACTGATTTATCGTCACTACAGGTTTGATTCAAAAAGTGTGAAGAAACCGCGAATAGACTACAGCAGGTGGTGGAGAGGCCACGCACGGCTTCAACCGGGAAATATGAACTATTTCATCACTGTACCTATATTGTCACTGCACATATATCATCACTGTACCTATATCGTCACTGTACCTATATCGTCACTGTACCTATATCGTCACTTATTTGTCCACCACTTTCAATTTAAAATGCCATGTCCCACCTTGCACTTTCACGAAGCTCTAAATTGAGGGAAAAGATCATCGTTTCGAATAAACACAGGGTCACTTTAACTTTCTACATATTTACCAACTTCAAATTTGTCAAATTATTTCTGAAATCAGCTACAGTACGTAAAATATTACACAAAGGCCTTAACCATAGAAATAAACTTAAACCTTTTGTATGGAACACAATAATGCGTAATTGAATTTAAAATGTGTTAAAAGTATATATTTTTATTTACACTCAATAATGTAATAAAAAAAAGCTAGTGATGAAGCACTGAAGTTTACATTGCTGAGCCACAACGTCTGGCAGTACTTTCTTTGCACCAAATGACAGGATTAAGCAGTAGTTAAATAATATTCTTTCGTACATTGTCTTCATTAGCACAAATTTGTTATTTGATAACGTAGTTATCAAATAACAAATGTGTTAGGAAATTAACATAATGGTTTAACTAAGTACAATAAAACTCTTTCCTTGAAATAATACTGCTGAACTATTGCAGGCCCTAACTACAATGTAGGGTTATAATTGCCACTTATTTGTAGCACAAAACAAACTTTTTTTTTCAGCAAACCAACTTGGCAGTGGTTAACAAGTAACCAGACATTCCTTTGCCGTAACAAATCATGTATTGCCGCGAAGAATGTTTTTAGTGTATGTCACTCTACAAAATTCTTACCCAGTCTTCTGTCATCGCACGTCACCATGCCCCATTCGAATTGTGATTGGTGATGAACATTCGTTATTTCCCCTCTTTATCACATTAAATTACCTGCTTAAGTGACTTTAAGATTCATACTCAATTTTCTGCAGGGCCGGAATACTTCACAATGAAAAAGTCGCCGTTTATTAGGGACTGCGGAATGCATCTCCAAGGAAATAATTTATAAATGTCTTAGTTATTTTTATGGCTTTATATTATCTTTACTTTTGTAATGAAAATAATAATAAACTTTCTTTTTTTGAGTTAAAGGAAGCGGACTCTAAACCAACTCTACTTTGTACTTCACAGTTTATGTGAAGTGATACAGCAGTGTGTCTAAATAAATTAGAGGTAAAGTCATTTTCTTGTTTTACCAACTGTTGTGATATTTCCTCTTTGAATCTCAAAGTAAAATCGTACTTACACTGCAATGACTCTGGCGGTAACGCTGGTGGGACATTCACTGTATGTGGGTTTAATTTAAAATACACCAAATATGAAGTCTTACTGAAATAAATGTATATTCCCGTATATGCTTTCCTGTGTGCAAGTATCTTGCTGAAATCTGAGA
This sequence comes from Clitarchus hookeri, assembly GCA_002778355.1. Classification (NCBI taxonomy): domain Eukaryota; kingdom Metazoa; phylum Arthropoda; class Insecta; order Phasmatodea; family Phasmatidae; genus Clitarchus; species Clitarchus hookeri. The sequence continues at coordinate 22,845 of NQII01008661.1, read as the reverse complement.
ATTAATAAGTCCATTCGTTACAGAGCACCACCACGCGCTTTATTGTCCAGAATATCGAGTTTCTGTAAGCAGTTACCATGTTCTGAAGCTTTCGCTTTCGTCTCAAGTGTCTAAAACGGGCTGAAAGGAACATTTTTAAGATACGTTTATTTGACTTTTAGTAGGTAAATTTTCCTTGTTATTTATTATTATAAAGTCATTGTAACGGATTTTAGGAAAATCCGATAGAAAATACATAGCCATGTCGTCTCATCTCATTTATCCAATAAAAATTATTCGTACACGAAAATACTTCATTTAGCAAATTTATAAGAAATTTTCCATAAGCAAAACGCTTTGATTTCAGTATAACGATAGATAATTAAATAAGCAGCAACGATATCCTGTATTACGGAGATTGCATTTCTTACAAGCGATTACCGTAGCCTCAATCAGGGAAGAGAATTACTGTTGACTTCAGCCACAGAACCGCCTGGAGGGCTTCGAGATCGAGAACTGAAGTTTTCAGTCGCGGTCTTCAAGGTCTTTCTTACCTTCCACGTAAGCGAAACTGCATTATGGGACTTGGATTGCTGTTACGCAGAGCTCACGATGATAAATGTAGGAAAAATTACTGCGCCATTTATTCATACATGTACGACGACACCTTAAGAAATTATAAAAACACTCAAATTTCGTTTAAAAAATTATTTTTGGTGTAAGCGTATTTTTCAAGGTGTGCTTTCTTGTGCGTGCTCGGTTAAAATATAAACCTTGAAAACACTCTACTTCAAGACGGTTTTAGTTATAATAACCAGAATTAAAGGCAATTGACTTTCTCTTTCTATTTCAAAACCAGTTTATTCAAACGCAAGGGCTCGTTATCTCTCAACTAATAATTATTGTAATTATTGCAATAAATTGCCTGCCTAGTATCTATATACAAACCAATGCTGATTTAATCTTATGTTTGGGTCATAATTAAATAAAAATGAATTTTTTTCCCATAAAACATGAAATAAACACGTCAGCAGGCCTACCAATAGTTGTTGTGAACTCGCTCACTCGTCATTGAGATGTTATAGCGATTAATGATATGGAAATGAACAAAGCACATATTTCACGTTGTAAACCGTTATACGCGATGACGTTTATTTATTTATCACCCAATTTACACGTATCTGCATACTGAACCATTAAGAATATATGTTTAAAACAAGGTTAATTAAATATTAATTCTTTAAAATAAACAACAGTATTAATTTTCCTGTTGAGACCTTCTTCTTATGTGTAAGTAATTTATTCACCGTCCTGTTACGTTATTCATTCTAAAATTTGCAAATGAAGTACAAACTATAGAACAAAATAATTTTTATAGCACAAGATTTTGTGATAGTACAAATACTAGCAGTTTTAAACAAATAAAAATACCACTATTTTTTTTCTTTCAAATACTACAAAAATAACAGTGTAGGTTAAACTGGGTATAACCTTTGTTTGCTAAAACTCACAGCGCACATACAAGAAATACAAGAAATTTTTAATTCCTAATTTTGCAACTTCGTTCTCAAAATTCTCCGACATTCGAACATTTTCGCGGTAGTGAATGCAAAAAAAATTTGGATAATTTTCAGTAATCTATTTTTTTATCTGACCGTTATTAATTATTTATTCTGTGTGTGGTGAAAACCGTCGATAGGTTTAATGTAAAACCATTATCTTGATCAGACTGGACGGTCAGTTTGTCAAATATGAACAGAATATTAAATACTTACATTAATGAGCGTAATAGATATTCACAAAAAACTTTTTCTTATCGGAAGCCATTTAGTTATTTAGAGGAACAAGCGAAATCCACCTTAGCGATGCATATATGAATATCGCCACAAAAGTTGTCTTGTTTTCAATTAATAACACTTGCCAGTTTATTTGTGGCAAGTAATTGCACAAGTCGATCGTCGGATATGCGAGATATTCTTGTATCGTGTAACTTTGAAGACAATGGCATATATGTTGCATCTTTGTCCAAGTTGCTGATGTTGCTTCATTATTCTCCTGACGAGTAAACCCAGTGCTGGAAATTCATTTCAAGAAATTATTTGTAAGTTTATATCAGTGTATACGTACAGTGAGAAAGAGTGAATAGTAAAAATTTCCTCCATTTTCTCATGACAGATTAAAATATGGCAGTAACTTCCCAAGGGGTCGCGGTGGCTGAGCGGTTAGACTGCTCGCCTCCTTCGAAGGTGAACCGAGTTCAGTCCGGGCCACTCCCGGATTTTAGCAAGGGTGAATCGTGCCGGACAATGCCGCTGGTCGGTGAGTTTTCTCGGGGATCTCCCGCGATTTGTATGTCCTTCCTTTTCTAGTACTATTTTAACCACCAAACACATGCTGGTAATATTTTATTTAAATATAATGACACTAAACTGACACCATNTAGTACAAATACTAGCAGTTTTAAACAAATAAAAATACCACTATTTTTTTTCTTTCAAATACTACAAAAATAACAGGGTAGGTTAAACTGGGTATAACCTTTGTTTGCTAAAACTCACAGCACACATACAAGAAATACACGAAATTTCTAATTCCTAATTTTGCAACTTCGTTCTCAAAATTCTCCGGCATTCGAACATTTTCGCGGTAGTGAATGCAAAAAAAATTTGGATAATTTTCAGTAATCTATTTTTTTATCTGACCGTTATTAATTATTTATTCTGTGTGTGGTGAAAACCGTCGATAGGTTTAATGTAAAACCATTATCTTGATCAGACTGGACGGTCAGTTTGTCAAATATGAACAGAATATTAAATACTTACATTAATGAGCGTAATAGATATTCACAAAAAAATTTTTCTTTCGGAAGACATTTAGTTATTTACAGGAACAACCGAAATCCACCTTAGCGATGCATATATGAATATCGCCACAAAAGTTGTCTTGTTTTCAATGAATAACACTTGCCAGTTTATTTGTGGCAAGTAATTGCACAAGTCGATCGTCGGATATGCGAGATATTCTTGTATCGTGTAACTTTGAAGACAATGGCATATATGTTGCATCTTTGTCCAAGTTGCTGATGTTGCTTCTTTATTCTCCTGACGAGTAAACCCAGTGCTGGAAATTCATTTCAAGAAATTATTTGTAAGTATCAGTGTATACGTACAGTGAGAAAGAGTGAATAGTAAAAATTTCCTCCATTTTCTCATGAAAGATTAAAATATGGCAGTAACTTCCCAAGGGGTCGCGGTGGCTGAGCGGTTAGACTGCTCACCTCCCTCGAAGGTGAACCGAGTTCAGTCCGGGCCACTCCCGGATTTTAGCAAGGGTGAATCGTGCCGGACAATGACGCTGGTCGGTGAGTTTTCTCGGGGATCTCCCGCGATTTGTATGTCCTTCCTTGTCTAGTACTATTTTAACCACCAAACACATGCTGGTAATATTTTATTTAAATATAATGACACTAAACTGACACCATGAAGGAAATTTAATGAAAACACGAATCTTCAGGATTTATAAAATTGCGAACACGCAAACTTGGTGAGCTATCTTTGAGCGATATATTAACGTACCTAAAGATGTTTATTTTTGTGTGGCGCGGGGTACTCCGTACTCCATACCCATATATAGATACTCATTGGGTGATTTAGCATCTATCCTGCACTTCCTTTGAACAACAGTGTCGAAATTACATAATTTTGTATATTATATATTCGCGTCTGATCGCTGCATTAGTGTAACATCATGAAATTTAATATATTTTCCAATTTTCCAGTCTTTCCGAGTTGACACAGTTACGAAACACATAAGTATAAAAACTGCCGAATAAAGACAATGAACCATAGAATTAAAAATTTGTGTTTAAACTCTATTCTTGCTGTTTTTTTTTTTAATTTTAAATNTAAATTTTAAATGCAAAATATTTTTTGTAAATTGTACTGATAAATTCTTTGTACATTAAATGTTTTACATTTTTTTTGTAACATTACAACAGCCGTATTTGTAATAAATCAAGATAAATGTGAGTATCGACCATGAATCTTTATGCCGNACAGCCGTATTTGTAATAAATCAAGATAAATGTGAGTATCGACCATGAATCTTTATGCCGCGAAGTTAAGGTTACAATTATTACATGTTGTGTTTGTATTTCGATCTAAAACAAGTGAATATGTTTACAAGTTACGTGTTATTGAACCTCAGTCATTGAATTTGGAAGGAAATGTTTCTTCTAGTGTAAAAAAAAAACAAACGTCAATGCCTTTTACATGACTTGCATAGGGAAAGCAGCTACGCATATCCCCCCTCCCCCTGCTCTTCTTTCCCAGTAACGTTCGTAACCAAGCGAATATAATATAAAGGTAATTTGTAGCCGTGCAGCTATTCAATCCGCCTGCAGACAGAACAGCTCGCCTATACGGAAGAAAGGTTGCACTGCAGCCAACTAGTAAGCCGCATAGCTCTTATAAACATTTGAATGTGCGTGCCACGATATTTTTTATAAAAGAGTTAAGTTCCATGTACTCCCCTTGACTGCTTTTGTCCTGCTAGTACCGTTCAAAAATTTAAAAACTCAGGTAAAAAGCCTAAAAAGGCACTTTCCAACTGCTGTTTGCTAGCAAAGTACGGCATATATTTATAGGAAACCAAGCGAAGGTAATTTTTTACCCAACTTTTGCGTACATAAAATTGAACGTGACGTCAGTAGAGGATTTGTATAGTCATGTTTCATTGTCTGCAGGATGGAGAGGCCATGTCGTTGGGACACAGGCGGTGATCAATTATGGCCCACCTCTCCTGGTAGGGTCCCGTCTACACAAGACATCCCATCAGAGTCCCCTACCTACATCAAGCTGTCTTCACAACTTACATGTACCTAGGTCAACATTTCGGTGCGAAGGTACTCTATTGCATTATCTGCGACACCATAACCACACGTGCGAACTACTTTCTGCAGCAGCAAGTGTTACACTGCCGACTTTTGAAAAACACACAAGCGGCTAACTTTACAGAATTTGCCAGGTAAACAAGAGTAGCGTGACGGTTGCAGATGCAAAGTGCGCATTAAGTGACTGGCATGTTTATTCTGTAAAACTTGTGCTTAAAAAATATACATTTTATATGACATTTTGTAATCTGTGCCAGTAGAAACGCAATAGATTTGTGATAACTGCCACTGCTTAAAGTTGACTTCTCTGAATGTCACTATGCAAACGGCAAACTAATAAAGCCCAACAAAAGCTGAACGTTTGATAAATACAAATACATATGTTTTCAAATAAACTTTTTAGTGCTCCTGCCAGTGTAGCCAAAACTTAGTTGCTTGTTTTTGGTGACAATACATAAACAAGCCTCAATGTTTTTACATATCTTGAATAACTCATAAAGAACTGTCATATAAAGCTTCAGAATTCAGCGGATACATGTAACTTTAACATGAAGAAAAATCACATCCTTTTATTATACAGCACTTCTGTTGTTAAAAAAGTGAAAATAGCAATTGAAAAATTTNCATGAAGAAAAATCACATCCTTTTATTATACAGCACTTCTGTTGTTAAAAAAGTGAAAATAGCAATTGAAAAATTTGTCAATAAAAAAAAATCTTATTTTGACGTGCGTGTGTTTGTAAACGTCAACACTCTTACCCTGGCTGACTACAACATTGATATTATCAGTGACAAACGTTATACATGCACATTTTGACTTTTAAAATTCTTATGTCCACATTCTTAACGCATGTAGCACCAAAACAATGCACAATCACAGAAATAAAATTAGTAGTAATACAGATATAGAAGAGAAAATTCCATTAATTAAAATATTTTTTAATTCCATTGTAATGTAGCATCTCTGCCTTCCGATAGTGCACGACAAAGCATAAACAAGTCTAAAAGAAAGCCAGACGGGGAAATAACTTAATCTAACTATGGGATACAAAGTAATACCTTACACTTACTATGGGATACACAGTAATAACTTACTCTAACTATGGGATACACAGTAAATAATTATGGACAACGGAAATTGTTCGCAACGCGCAAATCCTCGAATCATAAAATTAAGGACATAGTTTCAATTAGCTAACAAATTTTGATTAGATAGAATTTATTTAACTTAACATTTATTTCAATTTTTGGTAAGTGTCATAAAGAACAATAGTTAATATACACTATATACACTGAAGAGCCAAAAAAACTGGTACACCTGCCTAATATCGCATAGGGCCCCCGCGAGCACGCAGAAGTGCCGCAAGACGACGTGGCATGGACTCGACTAATGTCTGAAGGTATACAGGAGGCAATTCCCAACATGAGTCCTGCAGGGCAGTCCGCAAATCCATAGGAGTGCGAGGCGGTGGAGATCTCTTCTGAACAGCACGTTGCAAGGCATCCCAGATATGCTCAATAATGTTCATGTCTGGTGATTTAGGTAGCCAATGGAAGTGTCTAAAGTCAGGAGAGTGTTCCTGGAGCCACTCTCTAGCAACTCTCGGCGTGTGGGGTGTCGCATTATCCTGCTGGAGTTGTCCATGTCCATCGGAATGCACAATGGACATGAATGGGAGCAGGTGATCGGACAGGATGCTTACGTATATGTCACCTGAAAGAGTCGTATCTAGACGTATCAGGGGTCCCATTTCACGCCAACTGCACCCGCCCCATACCATGACAGAGTCTCCACCAGCTTGAACAGTCCCCTGTTGACATGTAGGGTCCATGGATTCATGAGAATGTCTCNCTCGACGTGTGGGGTGTCGCATTGTCCTGCTGGAGTTGTCCATGTCCATCGGAATGCACAATGGACATGAATGGGAGCAGGTGATCGGACAGGATGCTTACGTATATGTCACCTGAAAGAGTCGTATCTAGACGTATCAGGGGTCCCATTTCACGCCAACTGCACACGCCCCATACCATGACAGAGCCTCCACCAGCTTGAACAGTCCCCTGTTGACATGTAGGGTCCATGGATTCATGAGAATGTCTCCATACCCGTACACGTCCATCCACCCGATACAATTGGAAACGAGATTCGTCAGACCAGGCAACGTGTTTCTAGTCGTCAACAGTCCAATGGCGGTGTTGGTGGGCCCAGGTGAGGCGTAAAGCTTTGTGTCGTGTAGTCTACAACGGTACACGAGTGGGCCTTCCGCTCCGAAAGCCCATATTAAAGATGGTCCGTTGAATAGTTAGCACGCTGGCACTTGTTGATCCCAGCATCGAAATCTGAGCCAATTTGAGAAAGGGTTGCACATATGTCACGTTGAATGATACTCGTCAGTCGTCGTTTGTCCCGTTCGTTCACGATCTTTTTCCGGCCGCAGCGATGTCGAAGATTTGATGTTTTACCGGATTCCTGATATTCACAGTACACTCGTGAAATGGCGGTACACGAACATCCAAATGTTATCGCTACCTCGGTGATGCTATGTCACATCTCTCGTGCGCCGACTATAACACCACGTTCAAAAATCAATTAAATCTTGATAACCTGCCATTGTAGCAGCAGTAACCGATCTAGCAACTTTGCCAGACGCTTGTTTTGTTATATAGGCGCTGCCGACCGCATCGCGTTACTCTGCTTGGTTCCATACCTCTGTTATTTGCATACGCACGCCTATAGCGGTTTTTTTTTGGCTCTTCAGTGTTTTTGGTTTTAGTAATTGCTTATCTTTTGTCAAAAAAATTTTATTTTAGAAAAAAAATCACAAAATTTGCAACAACATTTGTTTCGATGTTAACGAATTAAAACATGCACAATTCTCTTCTTGAAGTTGGTTTATCTTAAAGATAAATAACTATTTTTTTTTAAACTGGAGGTTTTAAGAAAAAAAGCAATAAAGAATTGTTTTATTTTTGTTATAAAAATTCTAAACACAATTTTTTTATAAATTTTAAAACAATNCAACTTTGCCAGACGCTTGTTTTGTTATATAGGCGCTGCCGACCGCATCGCGTTACTCTGCTTGGTTCCATACCTCTAGTATTTGCATACGCACGCCTATAGCGGTTTTTTTTTTGGCTCTTCAGTGTTTTTGGTTTTAGTAATTGCTTATCTTTTGTCAAAAAATTTTTATTTTAGAAAAAAAATCACAAATTTTGCAACATTTGTTTCGAAGTTAACGAATTAAAACATGCACAATTCTCTTCTTGAAGTTTGTTTATCTTAAAGATAAATAACTATTTTTTTTAAACTGGAGGTTTTAAGAAAAAAAGCAATAAAGAATTGTTTTATTTTTGTTATAAAAATTCTAAACACAATTTTTTTATACATTTTAAAACAACTGTTATTGTATTACTACTGATTTCGTGTGTTCTGTCTGTCTATGAGTTATTTTTATTTCAACGGATGAAATAATTTTAATTCGATAACTTTACACCAGTTTAAGTATTGCTGTACAAATTAAAATTTATAGTTATAAAAGAGATGAAATGAAGTAGTTCAAATACAGTTCTTGATTTTATATCTTGGGAATTCATGCACGGCGCGACATGTCTGTATACTTTTAATATTTTTGTACAATAATATATTTTATCTTACCCGACTTCGTTTCATAAAAAAAGAAACTTGATTGTATACAATAGTTCCACTTGGAGTAACAAGTACCCACTTTCATACCTCAGAGCCCCATTACGCGGCAGCCGTCATGCTTTTTGCGAATGCAATGAGCCTTGCCGAGCGGTGAAAAAAAAACTTCTCTTTCCAGAAGTAGTGCCAATTAGTAATCAACGGTGGTCACGAAGTGGTCGTGCAGTGAATTGCTTGCAGTTGCGAATCGAAGGATACCATTTTCAGTCACGATTACTGCAATGCTATTCATCTTTTCGTGAATACAATTCCGGCGTATTTTCTTCTTCTATTGTACTTGTATTTCCTCATTACAATAATTTCCGAGAGCATAATGGGAATAACGTTGTTTCTGCTTCTCACCGACGTTTGTTAAAATACAAACTCGTAATTTGGAAGACAGCTAACATATGTATTGCAAAATTCAAAAAAAAACTTTTCATTGGTGTTAAAATTTTTTTGACAACCAATTTCCTATAACATTTTTTTTAAAAGTAAAGACTAATAATTTACAGTGCAGTGTATAAAACCATTACGTATTATTTTTATTCGGGAAATATATTTTCGGTATTTTACTGTCAAGACCTCGCTGTTGAGAGCCAACCAAGTCCTTTCACTCACTCACTCTCTCGTTACTTTATTGGCAGTACAATAGTGGCTAAAGAGTTCGTGTATTCAGGTAATAGTTTCTAAGACGAGAGGGGGTGGGGAACTGAGAATCGCGGATGTGTTCGTGTGTGTGTGTTGGTGTGTGTGCACGCACATATGCTTGTCATTTTCTACATACTTATTACGTACAGCTGTCAAGCTTAGGTTCTGCACGCAGAAATTTGCGGTGTGAATATCAAACATCAGAAAATTACATCACACGAAGCGAACACGAAATCTACACTCCTTACCGTATGTTGCAATGTCTGCACCTTTCCCCCGTTTTCCACATTCACCAGGTTCTCGTTATATAAAAGCGCTGAGTCACGTTGCATTCTTTNATCTGCACCTTTCCCCCGTTTTCCACATTCACCAGGTTCTCGTTATATAAAAGCGCTGAGTCACGTTGCATTCTTTTGTTCGCCGATGTAAAATAAATCCCACAAAGTATCTTGTTATATTTCCAGAAACAGAAAACCCGAGAAATAGTTTCAAATGCCGCGGTGGGCCGGTCTATAGGCACCCTTCTACGCTGCTTGCATTCAACATGTCAAAACACGAGGTCCGCGTGGGTAACTGTCATCTTGTTCATCTGTTTCATGGTCTGTTCTCATGTGTAATATTTGCGAATTTTCTGTTTCAATTAAGGAAAAGCAATGATATCGTATGCATTCGATGGTAAAAACACCTGGAATACTGAAATGCAATGCAATAAATGGGGGATGTGGCAACCGTTCATTCGAGAGGCATTCGCATATTCAAGGTCAACAAATGTCAGTTAATGGTTTACTGGTACAGCAACGATACAACAAACACGCGGTTTTCCTCCGCCAAGAAAATCTCGCCATGACGTAGCTCGAAAATATTTTACGGAGTCTGGTCGGGAGTAGAAAGCCTTAAAAAATGGTTACCTTCATACTTGGCAGAAAGCTAAAATGTCACTGAAGAAGATACCAGCTGCTGATAATGTTTGATAGTTTCTCTGTAAAACAAACAATACTAATGCGATGCAAAGATTCGATAACATTCTGTTGTGGCCGGCATAAATATAAATCGATTGTGTTCAGTGGTTCCTAGTTCTCATTGGCTAAGTTTCTTTCTCGTTAATGGTAATTTCCAATTTGGAGGCATTGCATTTATTGTAACTCAAAATATTTCACTTTCTGCGTGCATGCACTGTATATAGTTAATGAAGACAAAATCAGATAATCACGTGAAGGAGTTTTGCCATGCCTTAAGGAAGTGGCTCCTGTCAGAGCAATGTGACGACTCCTGCGGCCATAGGTCACTAGGCTCACTGGACGGGTCAGGGTCACCTGCCTTAGAGCTGCGGTGTTTATCGACAACTATGTTCCGCCTGGAAGCAGTTTATAAGATGTTTTGCGCCAAATGATTATTTACCTGCACGATAAAGCAGAGACATGGCAAGTGCAAGAAGTGCAACATTATCTTCACTTTATTGTTGGAAGTTGCAACAAAAGTTTAAAGTGTCGAGTCGTGCGAATTAAGCGCTGTTGGATGTTATGGAAATATTTAGGATAACGTGAGACAGAACCTTAGCCAGAACCTGTGATGTTGGGGAGGTTCTCATTAAAAACATTTTGGAATACATTAAAAAAATAGAACATGTACACTATCACTTTTCTCGCTTTATGCAGAATTATCTTATTCTCATTAACGTGTATTGGCGTATATGTAAGTTTAAACTGTTTTGTGGATGATTGACAGTTTTAATAACGATTTGCTCTAGAAAATATTAACGTTTCATAGTAATGAGGGAGTAAATATTATTTCTATAATATATTTTTTAAGTTTTACATGTGTCCATTTTTAGTAATTTTTCAAAGGAAATAGGGACTTTCTTGCATCTTCCTTACCACATAATTTTGCATCCAAAATGTCTAGCAGTTCTTGTAAGGTACAACGCATTGTATTCGTGCGCACTCGGTTTAATAATATTTTGCATGCCAACAATTTCTTAGTAGGAACTACCAGCACGGTTACTTTATCTATGTTCTTATTATTTTCATTTGTAAGAACTATTTGACAAAGAGTAAGATACTTAGATGGTAACAGAAGTATAAAATGTTTGTCCCCTGCGTGCAAGTGGGTTGCAGGCGACCCTGAGTCGGCGAGCTGGTAAGGATTCAGGATAAGCGCCGCTCGCCTCTTACGTAACAAATCGAACGACGCGACGAGCAGAAGCTCGCGTGTCTCGTGGCAGAGCTGTATCCGCTGTTCCTGCCTAGACGTTGGTTCTCTCCCCAAGTACGCCCCTTCACTCCGTGTACTGTGAGAAACATTCACTTTGATTGCCAATTACCTGTCTTGGGAGTGTAGGTTNAGTACGCCCCTTCACTCCGTGTACTGTGAGAAACATTCACTTTGATTGCCAATTACCTGTCTTGGGAGTGTAGGTTATGTCCTTCATTAATGCCAACGGGAGCAAAGCTGAAGAGACATTCAATCCCAATAGAAATATATAACTCTGTTAAATTAATAATCTAAAATTTCATTCGTATAGAAACTATTTTCATAATTTACATACATAGTGGTCAAGTACTTTACGAATCGTTGATACTATACAACTTGCAAACATTCAATAAAACAATTAAAAAATATTTTGGGTAGTACAGCATAAAATTTCCAGACTGAAATACAGGCTAAATAAAATTTCTATTAATTATGTGATCCGTTTCCAAATTTTAATGACGATCTGCGAATCATACAAACTGCGCCTCGATTAGCAGAAAAAAAACTTTCATATCCTGTATTAATACGTACTACTGAGATGGTTTCGAATTAAAATAAGCTTCTACATTTATTTTTAGTTTACTTTCCGAAGAAAAGATAGGCTTATGAGATCACTTTTCTGTCTTATGTCCGAATATTTATATATATTTATGTGTGTGTAGTAGATAACTGTGTATGTTTAAAAACTATTGAACCCGTGACAGAATTTCATCAAACTCGGTACACAAAAAAAACCTAATAAGAAAATTCTGACTTTTTAGTTTGCCGGCTACAACTGGTACTCACTTTCAAAATGGAGCCATTTAAGTATTATGTAATATTAGAGCTTCCACTTGACCGATTTAAACCCAATTTGCTGTGCTGACAGTCGACATGAATTAATATAATTAAGTCAAGGATATAGTAATTAGTCCGCCATTTCGTAAATAAAGTAACAAGAGAAAATTAAGCTTTTATGTTATATTTCAGAAATTACTCAACTGATTTCCATCAAATACGGCGTTTAAGTAATACTATTTAAGGTAATGTAAACCAATGCGACTTAGATGGATACGGTACTTATTTTCAAAATGGCAAGCATATATATTTTTGGTTAATTTGTTATATCTACCATATAGTTTGACGAATTTCGACCAACCTTGTTATACTGGAATTATCTATCACAAGCATCACATATATCAGAACATAGCCTCATTTGTCTATCATTTTTTAAAATATTGTAAAATGAAGAAGTAAAGTTTTTACGTCACATAGCCGGAAACAATCAACCAATTGCTACCAAGTTAGGGAGACAAGGGGTACTAGAGGAGGCCATGACAAGTGATATGTTATGTGCAAGTAAAGGCCTTATTTTCGAAATGGTGGCAATATAAATATTTTAGCATATCCACGAAACCATGTAACATATTTTGAATTATTTTTACACTGGCAGAAGCTATTACAAAAATCCAATGCGTCTACACGGAGATTTTATTCCACCATTTTGTAAAATATTACCACGAAAATAGTAAAATTTTTATATCTTATCTCTGGAATTGGTCCACCGATTCTTTCCTAACCTGTAAAACAATAAGTACTATGATAGGATATCTTAATGTTTATGTTTTAAATGTGCCAAACACTTATCTTCTAATTGGGGGCTATTTAATCTTAGCTTAGAACACTATATATACGAAACCATGTAACAAATTTTAACATGACTTGTTACTCAGGCCGTATATATTGCAATACTCTATTGTTTCTACTCAGAGTCCCTTTTCTTCACTAGTTTGTAAGATAGCACCTCATGAAAAAGTAAATATTTCATGTCATAACTCTGGAAAAAATCAACTGATTCGTACAAAATTTTGCAAGCATGTAGTAATATGGCAGGCCATGTAAGTGCGTCATAGTTTTGTTTACAAAATGACGGTCGTATATATATTTTAGTTTAGTGTACCACATCTACAAAGCCTTGGAACAAATTTTAACTGAACTTTGTATACTGGAAGTATATATTACAAATGTCTAATGTGTCTACACATATTATTTTCTCAGCCATTTTGTAACATATCGACAAATGAAAAATATAACGATTTTATGACGTATATCGGAACACAGTTCGCTAGCTTCTCCTTAATTTTGCAATCAGGTATTTCCACAGTAGACCACGCCAACTTACGATTTAAGTGGGCCAGGCATGTTTTTTAAAAATGGCAGCAATACAAGTAATTTATATTATGTTATGACTAGTCAAGAATTCAACTAAATTCAACCAAACTTTGTATGCTGACAGTATTCATTAGAAACATTAAACATATTTATAAGAACATATTCTGCACGCCTTTTTGTAAGATAGTTCCAGGCGTGAAAATTGAACAATTATTTCCTATTTCAAGAACCAGTAAACTGATTCCTATAAAATGTTGTACCCACGTAGAGCTGCAATAGGCCATGCAAACTTACATGATATAAGTCACTCATAAGTCACTCACACAGTTGTCATATAAATGTTGGCCTTCCAAAACCGATCTAAGTCAATCTCATCATTCTACCGCCAGAATGCATTTCGTCGCACATCAGTTTATGGCACTGTAATGGTCTTGCTACTGTTGCATAAGTTACTGGCTCCATCTCTAATGATGTCTGTGTCAACAGGACGTCAAGGCCTACGTTCCAGCTAAACTTTTACGAACTGCATAAAATGTACTCGCATCTAGGTAAAGGGAATAAATAAGGTGCAGCTATTATATCAGCAGCTAATAGGGAAAATGCTTTAAAATTTATGCACAGGGAAATTTATTTTTATAGGATACATGCTTATCTAAATAAGTTATTTGTACTAATAACTTATTTTATAATAGAGACATACCGTCAGTGACGACCACCAATAACCAAAACCATAACAAATTTTTTTTAACACAACGTTGCATGCCAAATGAATGCAGAGTAATTGAAAATATTAGTGACTTTTTCAAACAATATTTATAGGAAAGAAAAACATGGGTTTGAAAAATATTTCAACCCATTTATGACATATTTGTCAAGTTCTATTAAAGTCTTCGTTATCAAAATTTTATATAAAAAATGATATTTTCTTCATTTCACATGTATGAAATACAACAGTTATCACAAAGGTCCAGCTAGGTGATATAGCAGTTTTTTTTTTGTAACGGGCTGAATTCTAAAAAACTTAAGTGATTTTCAACTGATTTTGTTTCCCGCACGAAAATTCTGAAAATAATGACCTTGCATCTTCATGACTTCCAAATCTAATGATTTCGTGAATTTCGGTTGCAAAGTCATCCATATAGCTTTCTGCAGTGTTGCGCTAAAGAATACATTTGTGTATATGCGTGATGCATGATTTACTCAGAGTTTGCTTCAGTCATGTGCAGTTCTTCACTAGGAAACGAGCCAACTGTATTTTCATTTACACAGAGGGGTAGAATAACTCAAGTTGCCTTCTCTCGCGAAACGTGACAGATGACGGAAGTTGTTTTTTAGAAAATAATTTTTTTTTTTGCGCGTATTCATGCGCTCAATATTCGAAAGTAGTTTTTCTTCCTCGGCGTCTTTGAAGAGGAGTTTTCTATTTAGATTCTTCCTCCGGGAACCTGTTCGCTTCTGAGGAAAGTGTACACACTTGACCGGTAGAAAGTTTTCGAATTTTAACCAAAAAATAAACATCCCGGAAAGAAAACTAAGTCCGGAACTTCGTAAGTGCGAAGTCACTTGCACTTCTAAGCACATTTAAGCAACATTATTGCTGAATGAGCCCTATTTCATGTTTAACTATACAAAATAAATACAACCCTTAAATTTCATACAAACATAAACAACCATTTTTAATTTCATGTTCATCAACGACTTAATGACACGTAGTGAATACGAAGCGATTTGTTGTTTACACAGTGTTCGAAATTGGCACTTTTAGTTTACTAAAATTCCCCGTTGACCGAAATACTCCACCAAAATGATGATATATTGGGTAGTTTGGCATTATTTTTTTAGTATCTAACTGCACGAACTAAATTGCTTAATTACTAAATGCCCAAATCGCAGCCATTTTTGTTTCGGTCTTGTGATGGGAAAATAAACAAGCGACGGTTGACGGGTTCCGGGTTGAACACTACTGAAACGCAAATTACTAAACTGCCAATAGTCAATTAAAATACAAGGCGNTCTATTGCAATTATCTATTGTTTCTACTTAAAACCCCTTTTCTTCACTAGTTTGTAAGATACCTCCTCACGAAAAAGTATAGATTTCATGTCACAACTCTGGAAAAAATCAACTGATTCGTACAAAATTTTGCGAGCAAGTAGTAATATGGCAGGCCATGTAAGTGCCTCATAGTTTTGTTTTCAAAATGGCGGTCGTATAAATATTTTAGCTTAGTGTACCACATCTACAAAGCCTTGGAACAAATTTTAACTGAACTTTGTATACTGGAAGTATATATTACAAATATCTAATGTGTCTACACATATTATTTTTTCAGCCATTTTGTAAGATAGCGACAGATGAAAAATATTACTGTTTTATGACGTATATCGAAACACAGTTCGCAAGCTTCTCCTTAATTTTGCACTCAGGTATTTACACAGTAGACCACGCCAACTTACGATTTAAGTGGGCCAGGCATGTCTTTTAAAAGTGGCAGCAATACAAGTAATTTATATTATGTTATGACTATTAAAGAATTCAACTAAATTCAACCAAACTTTGTATTCTGGCGGTATTCATTAGAAACATTAATCATATTTATAAGAACATATTCTGCACGCATTTTTGTAAGATAGTTCCAGGCGTGAAAATTGAACAATTATTCCCTATTTCAAGAACCAGTAAACTGATTCCTATACAATTTTGTACCCACGTAGAGCTACAATAGGCCATGCAAATTTACATGATATAAATTACTCACACAGTTGTCATATAAATGTTGGCCTTCCAAAACCGATCTAAGTTCATACTCATCATTCTTCATCCAGAATTCATTTCGTCGCACATCAGTTTATGGCACTGTAATGGTTTTACTACTGTTGCATATGTTTCTGGCTCCATCTCTAATGATGTCTGTGTCAACAGGACGTCAAGGCCCACGTTCCAGCTAAACTTTTACGAACTTCATAAAATGTATTTACATCTAGGTAAAGGGAATAAATAAGGTGCAGCTATTATATCAGCAGCTAATAGGGAAAATGCTTTAAGATTTTATGCACAGTGAAATTTATTTTTATAGGATACATGCTTATCTAAATAAGTTATTTGTACTAATAACTTATTTTAAAATAGAGACAAACCGTCAGTGACCACCACCAATAACCAAAACCATAACAAATTTTTTTTAACACAATGTTGCATGCCAAATGAATGCAGAGTAATTGAAAATATTAGTAACTTTTTCAAACAATATTTATAGGAAAGAAAAACATGGGCTTGAAAAATGGTTCAACTTATTTATGTCATATTTATCAAGTTCTATTAAAGCCTTCGTTATCAAAATTTTATATAAAAAAGGGATATTTTCTTCATTTCACATGTATGAAATGCAACAGTTATCACAAAGGTCCAGCTAGGTGATATAGCAGTTTTATTTTTGTAACGGGCTGAATTCTAAAAAAACTTAAGTGATTTTCAACTGATTTTGTTTCCCACACGCAAATTCTGAAAATAATGACCCTGCATCTTCATGACTTCCAAATCGAATGGTTACGTGAATTTCGGTTGCAAAGTCATCCATATAGCTTTCTGCAATGTTGCGCTAAAGAATACATTTGTGTATATGCGTGATGCATGATTTACTCAGAGTTTGCTTCAGTCATGTGCAGTTCTTCACTAGGGAACGAGCCAACTGTATTTTCATTTACACAGAGGGGTAGAATAACTCAAGTTGCCTTCTCTCGCGAAACGTGACAGATGACGGAAGTTGTTTTTTAGAAAATAATTTTTTTTTTTGCGCGTATTCATGCGCTCAATATTCGAAAGTAGTTTTTCTTCCTCGGCGTCTTTGAAGAGGAGTTTTCTATTTAGATNCGCGTATTCATGCGCTCAATATTCGAAAGTAGTTTTTCTTCCTCGGCGTCTTTGAAGAGGAGTTTTCTATTTAGATTCTTCCTCCGAGAACCTGTTCGCTTCTGAGGAAAGTGTACACACTTGACCGGTAGAAAGTTTTCGAATTTTAACCAAAAAATAAACATCCCGGAAAGAAAACTAAGTCCGGAACTTCGTAAGTGCGAAGTCACTTGCACTTCTAAGCACATTTAAGCAACATTATTGCTGAATGAGCCCTATTTCATGTTTAACTATACAAAATAAATACNTGCACTTCTAAGCACATTTAAGCAACATTATTGCTGAATGAGCCCTATTTCATGTTTAACTATACAAAATAAATACGACCCTTAAATTTCATACAAACATAAACAACCATTTTTAATTTCATGTTCATCAACGACTTAATGACACGTAGTGAATACGAAGCGATTTGTTGTTTACACAGTGTTCGAAATTGGCACTTTTAGTTTACTAAAATTCCCCGTTGACCGAAATACTCCACTAAAATGATGATATATTGGGTAGTTTGGCATTATTTTTTTAGTATCTAACTGCACGAACTAAATTGCTTAATTACTAAATGCCCAAATCGCAGCCATTTTTGTTTCGGTCTTGTGATGGGAAAATAAACAAGCGACTGTTGACGGGTTCCGGGTTGAACACTACTGAAACGCAAATTACTAAACTGCCAATAGTCAATTAAAATACAAGGCGGTGTGAAAGAGAGGAGGTCAGTGGCTGTGGGCACTCTGGTGTCACATGCGGGCATCCAGCAGGGTCTGCATGGATCATGCCGAGGCACAGACCTGTCTCGTTTCAACCTCAAACATATTAGCTCACACTTCACTGTAATTAGTAGCCCTTTTGTTTTATACTGAAGTAAATTAAATTCTTAAAAATTTAAATTGTACAATTTTTTTGGAAATCAGTAACTGCACCTTTTGATAGCCACCGCCAAATTAAGTTGTCTATCGTCACAAAAATATCACGAATTAACATCGACACAATTTCTGTCCCAGTGATTTTACAACCATAGAGTAATCTGTCGCAGTCTTATTGAATCAAACAGGATATTTTCCATAGACCAGTGTAGGAAAACGGAACACAGGCCTCGTTCACATAGAGTTTGTAGTCACTCCGTTAATGTGTTTGTTGACGTCATATGTGCTGCACCGTTATAAACTTCTGTAGATTTACGGAAACTATGACGGAGATGTAGAGTTAATTTACGGAAAGGCACTACGTAATGGTGAATAACGGAAATGAGCTCCCTGAATATAAAATACGGAAGCTCTTCGTATTCTTATGGCTTAGATGTTGAGACACCAATAATGCAGATGCTACATGGATCGTATAAAGTCCCATCTATTTTCAAATGTTTCATTCAAAAGGTGTGAAGGTACTGCGAATAGACTTTACTTATTGTTTAGAATATACTAAACAACTCATCTGAAGCGGTGAGACACAGGAGAGAACAATACTGTTTATAGCATTACAAAGCGTAGTGGTAAGCCGACTAGCACTGCCTAAAGTGTAAGTGTGCTAAGGCCCGTAACTCAAATTGCGTTTTTTAAAGGCTCCTTCAGGCTCGCATCACACATGTAAGGGGAAAGTGCCTTTGTAATAGCTAAAAAGATAAATTATTCCAAAGCTATTAAGAGCAATAATACCGGACATTATCAGCAGTAATATGCGGTAAATGCATATTCGGTTTTCAAACTACTGGTAAATAATATCATATACATGTTAAGTATTACATTTAGTAAAGAAGATAATTGTTTCTTTAAATTTTTTTTAGCTGATCTTCTATGTCCTTACAAATACCAATTTAAAATAATTATTTTCAAAAAAGACAAAAAAGTAATTTAAATCAACATGGTGTCCAGCCTCCCCTATTAACAAGATTTCACAATTTTGTGATAAATTTGCGAATGTGTGTATAGAGAGAAAAACAAGAGGTGCATTGGCGTTTGCCGAGTTTCATCACTGTTGACGGATACTGAAGTCACCGGTGATTGGTCACCTCTCGAGTGCAATAACGGTACTGTCTGCAGTAGGCGGAAAATATGTTTCTTCGTTAATATATTGATAGTTTCGGAACGCCTGGCAGTAATTTTTTTTTTATAAAATAAGAGGAATAAAACTGGGAAGTTTAGTCGTACGTTTGATTCCACTGCTAATTGGAAACACAGTAAAATCATAAAATACAACAGTAATACTCACGGGACTGAATAAAATAAATTTTCTTAGTAGGATATTATTTTGTTTTGATGTTGCTTTAATTTCTGGTATTTCCCTGAAGACTATTTTGAATTTAATGACGCCACCCACGGAATTGCTGTAAGAATCTTCATACACGCAATTTGAACTACCCGCCAATGTGTCATTTTACCGGCGCTGCACTACCTCTGCGAGCTGCAGTGCCATGCTGTATTTTCATTGGTCGTAGCCTCGCACGAGGAGTAAGCAAACAACACTCTCGTTGAACACCAGTACTCGTCTGTAGTGGCAAAACAATGCTCCTGGTTAAAAGGGGCGCGTCTGTTAGCAGACTTTCTGCCCTCTTTCAAATTTAATTTTGTTGTGATTAAAAGCTAGATTGCGTACTGCACAAAATATGTAAAAAAAAAATGCTATAGCTCAGAAGCGAAGATGTATAAATGTATCAGAAATAAATTGGAACACTGTATAGGAAATTGTGTAAAACACATTTGAACGTTTCTCGGTGAAGAAAACCAGTTGATGTGGCAATTTACTCTCATTTTGGCGGCGTTGACTAGATTCAGGGAGCATTCACGCATACCCTGTCCCAGCCTACTTGTTACATCACATGGAACAGTCACAATGAAATGAATGAGTATCTGCTAAGTGCGACCACAAGTAGGCGCCGGTCCATCCATTAGGAAATCAAAGTAATCACTGTTCTCCCCTTGTAACTGACGTAGCCTCAACAGCGAAATAAGTACATTGAGAACCACCGTATCTTTCGTTTCATTTATTGGTTTAATTGTAGTTACTAGAGGGATTCTTTGAACGTGCCCACCTACCGTCAAAGAGGCGGGCGAACTGGCTTGCAGTGCGTTTGTATCACACGGTTGGAAAACAAACCGTTTCACGTGAGCTCTATATGTTAACACATTACAATAATTAACTCTTCAGACTAGGGCAGAATACATCATTTGACAAATCAGGCTATTCAAAACCATATTTTCAAACTTTTCAACAAAGCCAAAAGTGACATTTTCGGTCTCCCGTAACTTAGAATACGCTAAGTGTATTCCTGCGAAACTACGCGATTCAAACAAATGACACCACCGGGATAACCGACATTCCGATGCCAACTTTTCATGTGCCCACTGTCCCAGCGAACATATCTTCCAGCCAATAACATGATAGGATCACCGCTTTGAATGCAATAGGTACGAGCAGCAGGACGAGAACACCGCTCGCCAGTTCGGAGCCTTGCGCTTAGCGGCGACGGCACACTTGATGCGCGTGGCAGTCTCGCCCTTATCGCTCCGACACTTGTGTGTCTCAACCGAGGAACACAGCTCAAGTAGTCGCTTATTCACATTAAGGCGTTGTCTCCTGGCTGCTTGGCACTGGCCAGATCTGACCTCGGCATCTCCGCCAGGAGGCTGCACAAGCAAACTGCGTGAAGAGCGATCCTTTGACAGTCCGTACACCAGTCATCATGGCGACTGCGTTACATGAAGTCACGGTAGAGTACAAGGCGTTAATGCTCACGAATATACAAGCGTTATGAAGATGAATTTCGTAGATTAACAAGAGTATAAAAAAACATTTAAAAAAAGTAATTCGATTTTTTAAAGAGGAAGAGACTAAGAAATAGGCAAACGGTAGAAAGCGAAATAAGCAGCGCATGAAGGAACGTCTTTTAATGGCCTTGGAATATTTGAGCGAATATGATACATATTTCCATATAGCAGAAAGCTATGTAATACGTGAAAGTGACTGTTGCCGGAATGTTCGTTGGATACAGGATGTGTTAATAAAACATCCAGACGTATACTTAGTTTAGTATAATAACCACACACACACACGAAGAACTGCTGCATCCAAGCAGCAACTATTTACGTGTTTATCACCTGAACAATCAAACATCTGACCTCCTTAGCTGTTCATTAATGAAGGTCGTATTCACAATGTTGCTCTGATAGTGTAATACTGTCTTGTGTTTCTAAACTGACACCGCTTGTACCGGATATAAACAGGGAGAGGGGAAAATACCCCTCTTCCCCTTCTTTTTTAAGAGCTCGACCAGAAATTTATTTATGTAATATGATACAAACATATTAAGTAAGTTTTCGGTAAGACACTTCACTCCTTTACGGAATTCAAGGTGTTTTTAGGAAATTTCTCAAAACCAAGAGTGGCAGCAATAACAATATTAAAGTAAAATTTTATGTTTAATTTATATTTCTGTAGCGTCTCGTGTATAAAAAACGAACTGCAAAACGCAAAACAAAAGGAAATGTTACAGCATTGTATTGGTTTTTTTTTTGCCACCGCGGTAAAAAATAAACTGTAGAAAACGTGTGTAAATATATATAATACATGTATATATGTATATATATATACTCATATATATATACACACATGTTTTGTATTTAATACCGAGCATGATGGTAACTTAGCATTTGTAACTGATGTATTGTTTACTTGATGAAGTGAAGTAAGCACACAACAATGCCGTCATGCAGGATCCCCGGCTAGCAAGACAGGCTCGAGGGTACGTCTCTGTGTCGTATGCTGGGCGTACTGTACCTTGGTGTCCGAGGAGGTGCAGTGTTGTCCGGCGGTTGCAGGACACTCGCGCACTAGCACACACTCACGGCCGCGCACAGGCAGATCGCGCGCGAGTCCTGGCAGCGACTGGCGTCACCCCGTGTCCTGCGGCGCATGCGCGCAGCTCCTTCTTCCCTCCTCACCCCCTCCCATCAGCAACCCCCTCCTACCACGTCCTTGCAGGATCCTACTGGCCTTGCTTTTGTTTACNCTCCCATCAGCAACCCCCTCCTACCACGTCCTTGCAGGATCCTACTGGCCTTGCTTTTGTTTACTACAATCAACTCGAGAAACTTGCAGTATAATTAACGTGACCATACGTCCCGTTTTGAACGGGACAGTCCCGTTTTTCGGCACTTTGTCCCGTTGTCCCCGATGAAAGCTTCGGGACACCCAAATGTCCCGTTTTTATCAAGCAAGCAAAAATTTTGATTTACTAATCAGAATTTAATTTAAAAATTGTAATTTTACCATACAAATTGAAACGTCTGAATGCTGTTTTATCCGCGGTTGTCAAATGACTTCTCGCTCGTATTTTTTT
>NQII01008660.1:0-61422 GCA_002778355.1 Clitarchus hookeri | reverse complement strand
TTTTTCCATACAATTCCGCAACCGACCAAATATCTCTGATCGGTCCGGGACAAAAATTCGGGCACTTTAACAAAACTAGTTCGCGCTAGCATCACGCCAGTCATTCTGCCTGCAGCTCTCGCTGCGAACACATTATTGGGTTTTTTTTTTTACGTTGTGCTAAATTGAATGAATATAGAATTATACTTGCTGGTTGGTCTTCAAATTCGAATTATGCATTATTGGGTGGGTTGCGCTCTGTAGATCAAACAATTTTTTATAAAGTGAGTTTATTTTTTTTTTTTATTATCTTTTAACAAACCGTACATCTCCAGAGATCCTAATATTCATAAACGCGCCGACTGATTTCTGCAATGCCTACTTATTCAACTCCACATGGTTAATAATGTTTAACTAAAAATATATACTAAATAACTATTAACCGAAGAATTGTCATGAACATAGTTTTCACCATCGCTACCATTTCATGCTTGGTCATATTCAACCAGACCTCACGTTCTTAGAGTCACGGGATTTGTATTTGGCGTTAGAATTCGCTTTAAACATATACCCGGCCGGAGACCTAAAATCCTTGTCCAGGCTATAACCAAACCTGCTTTTTTT
This sequence comes from Clitarchus hookeri, assembly GCA_002778355.1. Taxonomy (NCBI): domain Eukaryota; kingdom Metazoa; phylum Arthropoda; class Insecta; order Phasmatodea; family Phasmatidae; genus Clitarchus; species Clitarchus hookeri. Next base: position 60,819 of record NQII01008660.1, on the reverse strand, counting down.
TCTAAATTTCAGCTAAAGTAAAGTTGACTTGCCTAGACAGTGGCTTCACTGATGCCTCCCTCCTAACCAATGTGTGAGAATAGGGAGGGGGGAACATTATGTGAACCGGACTTGCTGGGATAACTCGGCGGGTTTTGTTGAAGCTGCGGTGGGTAACTTCCGCAACTACAAATTGTTATGGTACAGTAGGCGGAAAGGAACAGTAATTCCTAAATATTTGTATTCAAATGACATACGTAACTAAAGAGTGGTCAAGGGCCCCTCACAGGGCCTGAACTACCCCACTCTAAAATTCGGCAATGATGAGAAACAGAGGGCTGCAGCGTTCATTCTACGCCTCATTCTACGCCTGTGAAGAAGATAATCGGTTTGACGCCTGCTAGAGATAATTTAAATTGTAATGTGAGTTAAAATTGTCAGTTTACCCGTCGTCCTTGGACGAGGGTGCTATAAGATGCCGTTTATATAATGTAGTTCCGTAAGCGGCTGGTTATGCTGGACTTTGTAAGACGGTGAGTCGTGCTCGCAGCTTTTCTTTGGTTTTGTCGGTCAGGTTAGTGTTTTGAAATAATTGCGTGGCGTAGTATTGTGTTTGTCTTAGGCTTTGAAGTGAGTGGGATTTTTTCTAAATTCTAGTTTTGGACGCTTGCCTAAATTGTAGTTTCGGCCTATCTAATTTCTTGCTTCTCTGTATAGTTCCAGTTGCTTTACGCATTGTGTATAGTTTTTGTCTGCTGCTCAATCATTTACTTAAAGTTTAATTGTCACTACCGTGCTACCACGACTTACGCGTTGGGTGTTGAAGTTTTCTAATAGTCGCCGTCGATTGTTTATTCGATGGAGCTATGGTTAGGGCTTACAGACTGCCTCCATCGATTCACTATTTTAACGTTATATTTTATTTCAGATTTTAACTTGTATTTTTACTTAAAGGAGTCTTTACTGGGCCTGAAGCGCTGCCCTCCTTTACTCAAATTGCTGCACTAAATACCTTGAATGTATCTAGTCATCAAAGTAACTATTTTTATTTTAGAAACGTTTTGATATTAATCTGCTCGTTTTTTCAATTAAATATTTATTGCATATTTTAGAGTAACGTAATACTTGTGAATAAGCAATTGCGCGGCAATTTTATCTTTTTGTATGAGTGTTTGAAGTATTTCTAGTCAACAGAGTTAATTTTTGATTTTCTTGAAACGTTTTACCCTACTGGTCTTGTTTGCCAGTTAAATATTTATTGTACTTTGAGTTACGCAATACTTTGAAAGAGCAATTTAATATATTTGAATGAATATTTTAATCTATATATATTTTGCATCGTGAAACTTTAGCGTTTAGAATTTTATGTCATATTTTTTTTTGTAAATGTTCAATGCAAATGTTCAATCCTACGGTTCTGTCAACTTGTAAAATATACTGAAATTACAGAGCTTGAAAGTGACATCGTCTTTGTATTATTTGTGCTGCAGCACAAATAATTCTGCGCTTACTCTGCTACGTTTTTCCTCATATCTGCCTTTTATATTTGTTACATGAGATGGCTGAGGTGGGATTCATCTACACTGTGAAGAGGGAAGAGCTGTTAAATTTGTTACGCGACCTCGATTGTGAAGTAGTTGAAGCCTTGACGGTGGCGGAGCTGCGCCGAGCGGCCGTGGGATGTTGGCGTAGTCAGGGTCTGATGGCGCCACCCTACGAGCGAGTGAACCCGGTTAGTGTTAACAAAATGGGCCCTCTAAAATTTACAAATTATTTAACGTATTTTTCTACTGACTTCCTTAGAACCTGTCAATATTTTGCAATTTTTTATAGCCGTAAATAAATAAGACAGTTTTATTTGTGTTNGTGAACGTGACTTCAATTTTTAGATTTCAAAGGTCGGGTGAGCCAATGTGTGAATTTGTAGATTCTATTTGTGCATATCACGATGCCTTGTGTCTGTAAAAGAGAGAAACCTAATTAGTCAGTGTCATCGTTGACAATTTGGCCCCCCATGTACGTGCGCAATGCTCGTTCGCTTTCACGCCCCATAATTTTCGTGAGCTACGCCAGCTGGCAGTCGAGGTTCAAGGCCACCTTGTGGCTTCCAGTAAAAATCAAGTGTGTTTCCCCCCAACCGGGACGGCAACTCCACGCCGCCCGGCCGCCTTTGCAGTATACAGGCCGTCAAGCAACATCGTTCTCCGGTGCGTTGCAGTAATTGCATTGCTCTAGGTCATGCAGTCAGAAATTGTCAGCTCAGCAAGCGTTCAATGTTAGAGAGGAAATGTTTTCGTTGCGGCGAGCTCGGGTACCTGCGTAGTTCCTGCCAAAAGACGGGAAAATAAATGTGACTGGAAATGGGCGTGGGCCTTCCAGTCGCTTCAAAAATAAAGTCCCGCTCACTGTCAGGAAGTGTACAATGTTGATCACTTGTGGGTAGTAAACTTTTTCCGCCTTGGTAGACACCGGAGCTACCCATTATGTTATGAGTGATTCCTTTTTAAATAAACTGCTGGATTCCAAGATCATTTCCAAGGGGCGTGTCAGTTGTATTTCAGATAAACATTTGTGTATCGCAAATGGTGACATCGTTAAGAGTAACGTAGTTGTGAACCTACACTTTAAGATTGGTAGGTTTTGGTTTTCTTAGACGTTTCCGTTTTGGTTTTTTTCTCATCTCACACACGACGTGATTTTAGGCCTAAAATCTTTAGATAGTACTAGGGCGCCAGTTAACCTCGACGAGATTTATTTGGCATTTGGGTTAGCTCCGAACATCAGGATGGGATTGCAGGTCGAATCAGTTCCGGGGGTGTTTTTTCCTTTGTTGGATGGCACTAGTTCTGTCAATGAATTTCGTGGGCGTTTGAATCAATTAAGAGAATAATTTAAAGACGTCATCGCTCCACGCATAGGAATGTGTGACGTTCTCCTTTACAAGTTTTCACTGACAGACGACATCCCAGCCGGGACAGTAATTTTAAATGCCCTCCTCCCAAGCTCCAAGCATTCCGAGAAATCATTCAGAAACTGTTAGAGGGAGGTGTGATAGTCCCTTCTACCTCGGATTATTGTTCGCCGGAATTCTTGGTGCGTAAAAAGGATGGCGGCAAATACCATTTGATGGTTAACCATTTCCAGGTAAATTAAAATATCCATAAGGATCCTTTTCCCTTGCCAACCATTGACTGAGCCCTTCAGCACTTGGGTAAAGCCCGTGTGTTTTCCGTCTTAGATTTGAACAACAGTTTCCATCAGTGTTTACTTGATCCCTCGTNGGAGGTGTGATAGTCCCTTCTACCTCGGATTATTGTTCGCCGGAATTCTTGGTGCGTAAAAAGGATGGCGGCAAATTCCATTTGATGGTTAACCATTTCCAGGTAAATTAAAATATCCATAAGGATCCTTTTCCCTTACCAACCATTGACTGAGCCCTTCAGAACTTGGGTAAAGCCCGTGTGTTTTCCGTCTTAGATTTGAACAACAGTTTCCATCAGTGTTTACTTGATCCCTCGTNAACTTGGGTAAAGCCCGTGTGTTTTCCGTCTTAGATTTGAACAACAGTTTCCATCAGTGTTTACTTGATCCCTCGTGTAGAAAATACAAGGCCTTCAGTACACTTTGGAGACAATACGAGTTTACTCGTGTTCCTATGGGCTCCAATTTTGGTACTCAAGCCTTGCCACGTGTGTTGGATTTTGTCTTGTCCGAATTTATGTTCAAATTTACCTTTAATTATATTGATGACATTATTGTTTATAGTGATGACCTTAAGTCTCACTTGTCTCATCTCCGCCAGGTTTTCCATAAAATGCGTGAAGCAGGTCTGACTGTGAATCCAGGTAAGGTCACTTCTGGGATATTTGCTCGGTGAGGGTCGTTTGATGGTAGACCCCGACCGTGTGGTCCCCATTTAGAATTTTCCTCGTCCGAAAACTCTGAAGGTAGTACACAAATTTCTTAGCATTTTAGGTTATTACTACAGATTTATTGACAATTTTTTTTCAGAACTAGCAGCGCCTCTATATTATTTTAAAAAGAAGGGAGTAGAACTTCAGTGGGGTCAGGAGCAGGAGTCGGCCTTTTCTCTGCTTAAAGAAAAGCTAGTTTCTCCTCCAGTGCTTCTTCTTCCGGATTTTTCTCTCCAATTATAGTCCAAGGGGATGCCTCTTCTCTGGCATTAGGGGCAGTCCTAAGCCAGCAGTCTGAGTTGGGTTTGGCGCCTGTTGCCTTTGCCAGCCGCAGTTTGACTCAGACAGAGCGGAGGCTTGGCATTTATGGAAAGGAAACCTTAGCATGTATATTCGGACTTAAGAAGTTCGCCTCGTACATATATCATGATAAATGCGACCTGTATACTGATAATCAAGCCTTGAGTTGGGTTCACAACCGTCCCCAACAGCTGGGAAAATTGGGTCGCTGGGTGCTCCACCTTTCTCTTTTTCTATTTAAGGTACATCGTTTTCGAGGCTCCAATAATCAGGTGACCGATGCCCTGTCGAGAATGTATGACCCGGCAGATTTCAAAACGGACTAGTTGGTGGCTCCTGAGGTATCCCCCAACATCATCAAGGGTTTCCCTGAATTTTTGTCAAGCTGCGTCAGGCTCAGGGTGATGACGTTTTCTGTATTCAAGTACTTAGTGACCTGCACAATTGTGTCGCACTGCCGTATGTGTTGGATAACGGAATATTGTATTTCGCTGGTAAGATGGACGTGCTCGTAAAATTGTAGTAGTTCTGTTTCATTGAGATCTATGGTGTTGTCCTACTTTCACGATTCCGTGTTCGGAGGGTACTTAGGGGTCAGCAATACTATCAACAAAATTGCTGTTCATTTTGCCTGGCCTGGGCTTAGGGGCAACGTGTCAGATTTTGTGCGTTCGTGCGATCTGTGTCAGAAGTGTAAGCAGGCTAAACGTGCCAGTGTTGGGCAGGCTGTCACGCAGATTCCTCAGGCTCCTTGGAGCACGGTTCACTTAGATATTTTTGGTCCTTTAATTAGATCTAAGAAGGGTAATATTTGCATTTTAATTTTGTTGGACACTTTTACAAAATTTGTTATCTTGTTGCCATTGAGCAATATGAAAGCTTAATATATTGTCAAGACACTTACTGATGAGGCGTGGAATGTTTCCAGTGCCCCATTTGAAATAACTACCGATAACGCCAAGGGACGTGACAGGGAAGCTGATACCAAAATTTATATGGCTTTTCAGAATAAATAAATTTCTAGCAGCAAATACAGTAAGCCTTGTATTGCCCTGCTCAAACTGGTTATTTCGCAAAGCACACGTCTCACTACTAAAGCCTTATGTACAACGATAGTAATTGTTGATTGCTCATGTCTGAGCCTGCATCCTTGATGCCTAGTTGAGCTATGTTCTTTTCCCTTGTTTTCCTTATCCTTTCCCAGCTAATTTGGTTGTTTTGGTTTTCCCCTTTCTAATCCCTTGTTATTTTTGCTTGATTCTCACCTTGCCAGCGAGTCGAGCCAAGCTGACCCTATCGCCGCTGTTGTCGTGAAGGGTGTACCTGATGCTCGAGAAGAGACCGCTCTGTTGGCGCTGAGTGNGCTGACCCTATCGCCGCTGTTGTCGTGAAGGGTGTACCTGATGCTCGAGAAGAGACCGCTCTGTTGGCGCTGAGTGGATTACACTTGGCTGCCCACCGTCTCCGGGAAAATATTCAACATACAGTCATCAAAACATCACAATGGAGCTGATCACTTCGTTTGTTTGTAATCGTCGAAAATGTTAAATATAATTTTCAACGTGTACGAAGGAACTCTCTCCCACGTTTCAACTATTGTACTATTCTACTACTCTTCATTCTCTTCTACGTGCCTATGTACTTTTATTCCTCAGTATTTGTGTCTGCTGAGTCAATATTTCAGAGACGGTCACCAGAGCACCGGTTTAAGGGTGCGGGTTGCGAAGGTGGCGCCGCCGCGGCCATCGTTTTTGGATTCGCTCCTCTGTAGCGGCCTGCTCCTTGACGACTCGGCTCTCCTGTTTAAAACAATAATTTCCCTGCCTTGATTAATCCTCCTTGTACGTCAGATTTTTTTAATCAGGGGCTTGTTTATAAGTTGTTGCACGCTTTTTACAGCGTTCATTCTACGCCTCATTCTACGCCTTAGAAGAAGATAATCGGTTTAACGCCTGCTAGAGATAATTTAAATTGTAATGTGAGTTAAAATTGTTAGTTTACCCGTCGTCCTTGGACGAGGGTGCTATGAGACGCCGTTTAAATTATTTAGTTGCATGAGCGGCTGATTATGCTAGATCTTGTAAAACGGTGAGTCGTAGTCGCAGATTTTCATTTGTTTTGTCGGTCAGTTTAGTGTTTTTAAATAATTGCGTGGCGTAGTATTGTGTTTGTCTTGGTCTTTGTAGTGAGTAGGATTTTTTTTTATAAATTCTAGTTTTGGACGCTTGCCTAAATTGTAGTTTCGGCGTAACTAACTTCTTGCTTCTCTGTATGGTTCCAGTTGCTTTACGCATTGTGTAAAGTTTTTGTCTGCTGCTCAATCATTTACTTAAAGTTTAATTGTCACTACCGTGCTACCACGACTTACGCGTTGGGTGTTGAAGTGTTTTAATAGTTGTCGTCAATTAGAGTAACGTAATACTTGTGAATAAGCAATTGCGCAGCAATTTTATCTTTTTGTATGAGTGTTTGAAGTATTTCTAGTCAACAGAGTTAATTTTTGATTTTCTTGAAACGTTTTACCCTACTGGTCTTGTTTGCCAGTTAAATATTTATTGTACTTTGAGTTACGCAATACTTTGAAAGAGCAATTTAATATATTTGTATGAGTATTTTAATCTATATTCTTTTGCATTGTGAGCCTTTGGCGTTTAGAATTTTACATGTCATATTTTTTGTAAACTTTGAATGCAAATTTTCAATCCTAAGGTGCTGCTAACATGTAAAATATTCTGAAATTACAGAGTTTGAAAGTGACATCGTCTTTGTATTAGTTGTGGTACGGCACAAGGTAACAGTAGCCAAGTAATATCAATCTTACAAAGTGTCTCTCTGCCCTGTCGATCGCTGAAATATAATACAATATCTGTGACCAAGTTGTGGCGAAAATGCCATAGTTNTTCTGAAATTACAGAGTCTGAAAGTGACATCGTCTTTGTATTAGTTGTGGTACGGCACAAGGTAACAGTAGCCAAGTAATATCAATCTTACAAAGTGTCTCTCTGCCCTGTCGATCGCTGAAATATAATACAATATCTGTGACCAAGTTGTGGCGAAAATGCCATAGTTTCTAGATGGTGGGGACCGATTGCCCCTAAAGACTTGCCAAACGCCTGCGGTCACGGCTCGGTTTTCCCATGGCCCGGGTGTGGCGGGCCAGNAATATTTATTGTACTTTGAGTTACGCAATACTTTGAAAGAGCAATTTAATATATTTGTATGAGTATTTTAATCTATTTTCTTTTGCATTGTCAGCCTTTGGCGTTTAGAATTTTACATGTCATATTTTTTGTAAACTTTGAATGCAAATTTTCAATCCTAAGGTGCTGCTAACATGTAAAATATTCTGAAATTACAGAGTCTGAAAGTGACATCGTCTTTGTATTAGTTGTGGTACGGCACAAGGTAACAGTAGCCAAGTAATATCAATCTTACAAAGTGTCTCTCTGCCCTGTCGATCGCTGAAATATAATACAATATCTGTGACCAAGTTGTGGCGAAAATGCCATAGTTCCTAGATGGTGGGGACCGATTTCCCCTAAAGACTTGCCAAACGCCTGCGGTCACGGTTCGGTTTTCCCATGGCCCGGGTGTGGCGGGCCAGCAACCCAGGCCGACCCCTACGTGTCGGGGCTGTCCCCCCTCCTCATCCCCTTCCAATCTTGCATCCAGCATCCCCTCCGGCATCATTTATCATGGCTTGCTGTGGGTGAGTAGGGGCGCGGGAACTCATCACGCTCTCGCGGGCGGTCATGATGCAGCTTCGTCGCGATTTGCCGGCAGCGCGCGGCCGAATACACCACATACCTACTACCGACGCCCGGTAAACATGTTCCAAAACACTTACACTGCATTTACTGCCGTCGTCTGCGACTGATACTGTAAAGGGACGAAGACTCTCGCCAAAAACAACGTGCGACAAAATATCTAACTCATCAAGGGAATGTGCTGTAAGAGCTGTAACTGTTGCCAGGCTACTCGAGTGAAATTACGATCCCCGTACAAGACAATTTCGATCGTTTTTTTTTTTCTTTGTTCTTAACATGTCAGCCTGCGTGTGAATGCGCTTTTTCACAAATAGGTTGCAATTCTGAGTTTATGTTACGTACTTCAACAGAGACATTTGTTTCCTTTTTTAAATAAATGAAAAGACAAACGTAAGTTTTAAAATATAACTGTAACACTCAAATATAAAATTGAGCCACCATTTAAGCTTTAAGCGTACAAATAAAAGGTTTGGAGGAGACGTTTTTTGCTAGAAAACTGTGGGCAAGTTTTAATGGTCATCTACACTCTAAATCTGGATTAGTGAGGATTTCACTGTTTAAATCAGTTAACAGCATCTGACTCACTCAACAGCCACTTCAGCCAATTTAACTGACGGATTCAAGGAGGAGGGGGGTGCGTTTTCCTTCACTTATCGATTCAGGGAGTTAATGCACTGATTCGTCAACCATTTCGTTAACTTTTTTTCTGTGATTTGTTTTTTGACTGATGCATCAGTTAAATAACGTGTATAACATGAAATAAAAACGCATAAACTAATAAAACCTATAACATATACATTTTAATGTGAGTTTCGTCTTTTATAATATCATTTTACGAGGTCATATAAACATTCTGTCTTTATTTTCATGTATATGACTTTCGTTTTGTTTTCACGTAATTATCATAGTGCTTGGTTTGAACGTTCAAACTGCATTAAATGTGGTGAAGTGAGTGCATTCATGCGTACTACTTGTTTTAATAATCCTAATGTATTCCAATAAACTAAATTAAAAATAAAAGACATACAATTTAAAGCTATATCCCCACGCCGGTACTCTTGGCTCTTATCAGTGGTTTTCCACCGATTCAAAGTGTAGCCATTTTCGCTGATTCGAGTAGTTGAATTTCACAGCGAATCAGTGATTTTCCATTGATTCTAATTTAGAGTGTATTAACATTGAATATAAACAGTACTTCAGAAAAAACGAGGGAAGTTATAAATTATTTCCTCGTATTTTTGGAGTTAGTTTCATGTCAGACAAACTGCGGTACTATAGGATGAGTATAGAAGAATACCCCAACTTTGAAGGTCTATAATATCANTTTCATGTCAGACAAACTGCGGTACTATAGGATGAGTATAGAAGAATACCCCAACTTTGAAGGTCTATAATATCAAAACTAAAAAACCTGCAAACTTTAATTACCAATCAAATGAACCGTGGAACCGTGAAGTTTGTTTACAATACATTCATAAATGTTNAAAACACTTACACTGCATTTACTGCCGTCGTCTGCGACTGATACTGTAAAGGGACGAAGACTCTCGCCAAAAACAACGTGCGACAAAATATCTAACTCATCAAGGGAATGTGCTGTAAGAGCTGTAACTGTTGCCAGGCTACTCGAGTGAAATTACGATCCCCGTACAAGACAATTTCGATCGTTTTTTTTTTCTTTGTTCTTAACATGTCAGCCTGCGTGTGAATGCGCTTTTTCACAAATAGGTTGCAATTCTGAGTTTATGTTACGTACTTCAACAGAGACATTTGTTTCCTTTTTTAAATAAATGAAAAGACAAACGTAAGTTTTAAAATATAACTGTAACACTCAAATATAAAATTGAGCCACCATTTAAGCTTTAAGCGTACAAATAAAAGGTTTGGAGGAGACGTTTTTTGCTAGAAAACTGTGGGCGAGGTTTTTATGGTCATCTACACTCTAAATCTGGATTAGTGAGGATTTCACTGTTTAAATCAGTTAACAGCATCTGACTCACTAAACAGCCACTTCAGCCAATTTAACTGACGGATTCAAGGAGGAGGGGGGTGCGTTTTCCTTCACTTATCGATTCAGGGAGTTAATGCACTGATTCGTCAACCATTTCGTTAACTTTTTTTCTGTGATTTGTTTTTTGACTGATGCATCAGTTAAATAACGTGTATAACATGAAATAAAAACGCATAAACTAATAAAACCTATAACATATACATTTTAATGTGAGTTTCGTATTTTATAATATCATTTTACGAGGCCATATAAACATTCTGTCTTTATTTTCATTTATATGACTTTCGTTTTGTTTTCACGTAATTATCATAGTGCTTGGTTTGAACGTTCAAACTGCATTAAATGTGGTGAAGTGAGTGCATTCATGCGTACTACTTGTTTTAATAATCCTAATGTATTCCAATAAACTAAATTAAAAATAAAAGACATACAATTTAAAGCTATATCCCCACGCCGGTACTCATGGCTCTTATCAGCGGTTTTCCACCGATTCAAAGTGTAGCCATTTTCGCTGATTCGAGTAGTTGAATTTCACAGCGAATCAGTGATTTTCCATTGATTCTAATTTAGAGTATATTAACATTGAATATAAACAGTACTTCAGAAAAAACGAGGGAAGTTATAAATTATTTCCTCGTATTTTTGGAGTTAGTCTCATGTCAGACAAACTGCGGTACTATAGGATGAGTATAGAAGAATACCCCAACTTTGAAGGTCTATAATATCAAAACTAAACAACCTGCAAACTTTAATTACCAATCAAATGAACCGTGGAACCGTGAAGTTTGTTTACAATACATTCATAAATGTTCAATGTGACCACCATGAGCAGCCCGGACGACATCTACGCGATAATCGAACTCGTTCCACACTCTAGTCAGCATGTCCGGTGTTACGGTTTGCATGGCTTTCGAAACTCTCGACCTCAAAACGAGACTTACAGACGCCATCCAAACCGTAACACTGGGCATGCTGACATGAGCGTGGAACGAGTTTGATTATCACGTGGATGTCGTTCGGGCCGCTCATGGTGGTCACATTTCTCATTAATGAATGTATCGTAAACAAACTTCACGATTCCTCGGTTCATTTGATTTGTCAATCAAGGTTGTGGATTGCTAGGTTTTTTATTTTATAGACCTTCAAAGTTGGGGTATTATTTTATACTCAGCCTGTATATCACTCCCATGTGCCCGTTCCGCTATTGCGCGGTGATCTAATTTGGTTCACATTAACGCCGATCACACGGAACAGACAAAGCGGCTAGAACCTATGGTTCTCCACACCTAAGCACATTTTCTACGTTACTGTTTTGGTGTTTGGTTGGAAGTTCTGTATAAAACCACACTGGTTCGTTCGTTATTTTTAATACAAGTTAATGAAGTGAGTGGTTGAATACAAACTAAATACTGCAATGTTTTTTGTCTTATTTAGTAATTTAATGTTAAATGAAATATAATTTAATTATTTTTAAATTTCGATCATTTTGTTTCATGCTTCCAAAATGTTTTATAATTTAGTGCTATCGGTTCATTAATAATCTAATTATTTTAATAAATGTTTGAGTAAAATTAGCACTTGGATTCGCTTATTTCATAATAAATTCATTTATACATATTGCATTGTTAGGCTAATATAAGTTCATAATCTTCCTAATTATTTTTATTAAAATTTGAAACGGTGGCCCTATGGGAAATATCGGTGATGCAGACTATGATCTTTCCGCAAGCAGAAATTTCGGCATGTGTTCACCCTTTCGGCGTGGCTCGTGCACAAAACGAAGACGGTTTCTGATTGGCTGTTGTTTTCCGCTCTGTCTATTCGGGATGATAGGCTTACATGTGAAGAAAGAAGAAGAGGGTATAAAACACGTTCTACCATGTGTGTGGGAGGAAGTAAATAAAAGGCAAGATGAGAAAGAGAAGAATGCGTAGGGAAAAAATTATTTTACAGCTTCGTTCCTTTTGTAAAATTTTTATATTCCATTTTGAAGTTAATCGTATCCCACTGAGTGATACGATTGAATGTGTATGAGATTAAACAAAGGCCAATTAATTTTATTCAACTAGTATTGAACTAGACTGGAACTAGATACCTACTTCGATGTGTCACGTGATTCCAATTCAGAATATATCAAGTATGTTTAAGAAAATTTACCGCACTCTTGTCCTGACTCAGCAGCAGCATACAAATTTGGACGTCGTGTAAGGAATAACCAACGCACGCCAATTCCATCGTTGTCCGCAGCTCATCACGGAATTGAATTTTGACACAATACTTTTGTGATGTGGGGCATGGCAAGTACTATATGTCTCCACGCTGCTCAATTAAAGAGGGGGTGAGAAACAGTTTGGAGACCGCTGAGCCTGTTTGTCTAGGGGTGAGATAAATTCCGTGGAATGCGCGCGCATGTCATACTAATCCCTCCCGGACAGAACTAACCGACCCAACTCACCCCTGCAGTCTGCAGACCACTCGAAAAACACTTGCGGACCGCGTTCGCTCTCCTGCAACATAGGCACAAGTATCCCGTACTGAACTGTGAATATACCAGAACCTGGTAAGACCACAGGAATAAATGTAGATCATGCGGACAAAGAATTTCATATCAGCGTACAGGCACTGAATCTTGTAAGCTGTACAAACAACATGACCTAACCGTATAATTGGATCTCCGCCAAGTATTTCAACGGGTTAAAGTGAAGCCAGGTATGTACCTAAATGTTTCTACTTGTTCTTACCTCGGAGGGGAAGACCCTTGTTGGAGCAGGTGCACAAATAATAAGAAACTTACATGTGCTCAATATTTACTTATAAATAAACACTTATATTTCTTATTTCCAAAATAAATTTTATTGATCTGCAACTGTCGAAAGCACATGTATATATATATATATATATATATATATATATATATATATATATATGTGTATACACCTACTTAAATTGTGATTTTCCCGCATCGTATAAAATTTCTGTAATTAAATGTCATGATAATTACATAATGATGTTGATAACTCTTTCAAAACTATACATCACTTTACTACTTCAAAGTAAATAATTTGATAAACGTAATTATTTAACAGAAAAATTTTCTCAGCAATGTGTTTAAAAAACCAAATAAACTTTATCTAAAAATTATGCTCATTATCGACTTTTAATCAACCGATATAGTTAAGAAATTAAGATATTATTCTAAAATTGAAAGTGGACAGAATTCATTAACTTTATCGATTAATGTATTAATGTATAAAATATTATTATTGATTAACTGTATTCATTAATGCACTGACATTCGATTATAATCATTTTAATAAATTAAATTTAAAAACTAAATTTAAAATGTTTAATGTCAATTAGAACTTGAATAAAATTTGATACTTAATTCGTGGTATTAAAGACATTGTGATGTATTCTCCCGCCACTAGCCAAATGTGACATCGCCACATGCATAAATATTTTTTNGTGGTATTAAAGACATTGTGATGTATTCTCCCGCCACTAGCCAAATGTGACATCGCCACATGCATAAATATTTTTTTGGCCTTGGAACTCTAAGATGTTGCTGTGAAATTATTAGCAGCATCTAAAGTTAAACATTACACCAGTTTTTACTGTTAAGCATACGTGACACAAATATACTATTTTTTATGTTAACTAATTGAAATGTTTTGCTTTTAACAATACGTTATCATGCAGAGGTGCTTTTCATAATTCGCTGTAAATATTCCTCTTAACGTTCGTGTTAAAATGAAAACAATTATAACAGGAAATTTTATCAGGGGTTGGTAAAAAAAATGTCCCAATATAATAAGAGTCAACTGAGTATGTATTTTATTAAAACGCTATTCACATTTTCTAAAAATGAATTAGATAAGACACATAGATATCGTTAAATAAAATTTAATTTTATAGAGACTAGAATCTTGATCTGAAGCCTCATGGTCCCGTGTTGCACGTCGGTGTTCGCAGCCTCATGCCATATCACAGGACAATGGACAAGCCCTTTATTATATATTATGTCGTTAAGGGCTTCCCCCTCCCTCAACTTTTCTTTTCGATGGACCCACGATCCCTCGTCCAGCCTACAGTTTTGTGTCTGCGCCTGTAAAAAAAAAGCAAAGAATGCTACAAAAAAAACGAAATGGGTGGGCATAATTTCCGAATAAAATATCCAGCATCTATTTTCAGCAGCGTTGTTGAGAGGCGTTGAGAGGCCTCGCCAAAGTTGGTGCGGTGAGGCACAGAGCTGCGCCGACTGACGTGCTTGTTCGCGCCTGGACATGGGTGCTTGACACATGGGCGGCAGCTTTGTCAGCTGTACTTCCCATGCGTCCATCTGATCGGCTCACTGGACATGCTGGGACTCCGTGCCGCCGCTGCCTCGGTCCCAGCTGCGAGCTTACATCCTCTGCCCTTCATTTACTTATTTACTATCTATGTTTACCTCAGATGTTTTGCGCCTTTCATGAAGTGATGTCTGTAAAACCTTTTCCCGTGTCATCGTTTTTATCACTCGCTCAAAATAGTTTATTTAAATGCAAAAAAAAAAAACTAGCTTGCAAGTTTTTAGTGAGGCTGAAACTATTAAAACAGCAGAATTCACGCCTGCGTTGCTCATTTAAACTGAATCAGAAGGGTGAAATGTGTAAACACGGGTTATACTTCGCTTTGTATTTTTTTTATTATTAACGAGCATTTTAATATTAATTGTAGGTATAAATACGATAATATAAAAGAAATTTAAAATGTTTGCAGCAATTACCTATAAGTAATTGCTTATCGTGTTGAAAGCTCAGCTTAGCCAGGGTTAGCTTCTAGATGGAGGTATTAAATAAAATTAAGTGAGAAGGATAAATTCTCCTTAACCGAGTGAGAGGGTGCGGTGATAAATATTAGACTCGCATTCGGGAGAACCTGAGTTCGAATCGCGGTCCCACCACCCTGATTTCGGTTTTCCATGGTATCACGAAATCACTCAAGGCAAAAGCTGGGATGAATGGTGCATTACTACAGGCCATGGCCGAGTCCGTCCCCTTTCCTACTTTTTTGAGCAACCCTGTCTGCCAACATTACATTTTCCTTCCTGACTAGGTCACACTATTTACAGTAATTACAGGTCTAAAGCTGTACACTCACACAAATAGTTTGTCACTTGATATCTTCCACTGTACAATAATCAGTTCTCTCTTGAAAGCGCATTATACTACATGCTGTTCACGGTAATCAGCTCTTTTGAAAGTCCTTATTAAGATCTACTTACATGCACATGTGTATTTTTCCACCATATGCAAAATTAACATTGCCACGGGCCTGATCACGTTATTCATGCGTTAGTCAAATGAAACTGTGAAATATATAGAAAAGAAATTTTTTCTCGTATATATTAATTCTTAATCTTAATATACATTTAAAAAATTATTCAAAAACTTATAACTTCGATATTCACAAATGTCTCCCTATCACTTATAAATCAACGTTAAAACATGGGACTGCATCTTCTCCATCGTTACCAACTTAACTGGGAGCGTTCCAGACAGTTTATCCGTTAAAATACATGCAGGTAGGGACAGTGATATTTTTCAGAAGTTTATTTCAAAAGTGCTTAATCAACTGCGAATATCGTATAATTATCATAGCACTTTTTCTCTCGAATATTGACATCTTCACAATTTTCTTGCATGTGCTATCAGTCTTCACTGTTAAAACTTAGCGTTTGCGTTCAATATCACACGTTTATGAAAAGAGGATAAAGAAAACACGTCTTGCTAACTATAGTTGGCTTCGAACCTCTAGGTAGGAAGGTTAGCCTACGAGATTGAGACAGTGATGAGAGCGCAATCAATTTGTGCCATCCGTCAACGCTCTACTCTCCACCCTGACATCATTGAAATGAAAATAATATCGTTGGGGAATAAGTGAAATGAAAATATTCACGAAAAGGACGAATTAAAAAATAAGAGGTAAGCTTTACCAAGTGTGCATCGAGTGACGTAATGGTACACATCACATTTTCAAGGTTGATTTTCCCTCGGAACCATGGCCATAAGTGTACGTTTGTGAACGTACTTATGAACTCTGTGACGAGTACAGGAACAGTCATATGATGAAAGTTAAACACATCACTTCATAGTTCGAGCTGAAACAGGATGGCCACCATACAATCAAAATTCGAATCAGTGAAAAACCAATGATTTGGAGTGAAATTCAACTACTCGAATCAGTGTAAATGGCTCTACTTGTAATCGGTGGAAAACCACTTGTTTCAGTGAAACAGTTTCATTGATTGAATGAAATCAACGTATTTCCGATAGTCATAATTTATTTTGTGCAATTTAACGTAATTTAAAACAATACGTTACTGATATAACTAATGTGCCTACTTTCCTCAACATGAGTGCAATTAATTTTTTAAATAAGTTCTTAAAAGCTGAGTTGATAGGCGGGACTTGACGTCTCATTGAAATCTATAAAAAAGCTAGAATTATTTTATAGCTGCTATTCGGAAAATACGTGTCTGTGACACTTTAAAAAATACATATATTAATATGGCCTATCACAGTACAACTTCTTCGCCAAATTTGGTAAGAATGGGTTTGTTGTTTCCCGAGATATGACATAAAAACTATGTTTCTATTGTATAGTTATCTCACCACAAAACATAGAAATTTGAAATTGAATAAAAAAAATTATTGTTGTAGTAGATTCTGCCAGCATACAAATTTAATTTGGCATTTGTTTCGTTTGTAATAAATACTTAAATATAATAGTATACAGCCACCAATTTAAAAATGAGTACCTGGCATACTTAAAACGTACCAGTTTACACCGCCGTCTGCTTGGTAGGAATCTGCCAATGGTTTCCCGAGATACGACTTTAAAACTTGATTTATTTGTATGGTGCTATCTTACAAAATGGTGGACAAAATATGCATTGTGTTGATACAGTTAATATTTGTAATATGTACTACCAACTTACCAAGACATATTGGAATTGGTTACATCGTTTCGACGATGAAGTGTTCTAAGATGAAATGGATATGTACGCCATTTTGAAAATAAGTGTGAGACGTACTTAAAACATACCATTTTACATAATCTGCGCAGTACTACTACTCTGCCAAATTGGATAGGAATCAGTCAATTGTTTCCCGAGATATGGCAAAAAAATTTATTTATTCGTGTAGTGCTATCTTACAAAATGGCTGACAAAATGGTTATTTGTTGACGTGTGCAGTTTTGTGGCAAACGCACCTGTTGAACTTCAAAAGGTTATTGCCTTTATTTAAACAGCACCATAATATTGAAGTAAATTTTTTGTGCAGGATCCTAACACCACAAGTATGTCAATCCATGACTGACTGAGGAGCGTAAAGATTTCAAATATGTGAATAATGTTTTTTTATTGGCACTACTGGCATTTTTTTTAGAACAGTGCAGATTGCAAATTTGTGAATAAGAATGTATTTGATTGCTACCCATAACTCTATGACACAGAGTATATTGAGTGAACCTCATTAGTTAAATGACCAATGGGTGTGCACATGGTTTAAGAATGTTAGCAATCAAAGTCATCAAGTTCCCTCCCACTGTTTGAGTGTTCTCGAAATCGCAGAGCGGCTTTCCCGTGGGTGCCATACTGCCCTTGCCCAATAATGAAAGGTATATCAAGGTACAATGTGGACAGTAACCTTCAAGAGTGGAGCTTTGCTAGCTATGTTACTGCCAAAGCGTAGCCATATATTTTTTTAATGTCTGCATATAGTTTCATCAATTCAGAGACATACTACCATGTTAAATGAGTGATTTTTTTTTAGGCTTCCGGGAAGATTTAACCTGCCTGGAGGGGAGGTGAGAAGAATGCCAAAGTTACAATTGTTTCNTCAAGGTTGATTTTCCCTCGGAACCATGGCCATAAGTGTACGTTTGTGAACGTACTTATGAACTCTGTGACGAGTATAGGAACAGTCATATGATGAAAGTTAAACACATCACTTCATAGTTCGAGCTGAAACAGGATGGCCACCATACAATCAAAATTCGAATCAGTGAAAAACCAATGATTTGGAGTGAAATTCAACTACTCGAATCAGTGTAAATGGCTCTACTTATAATCGGTGGAAAACCACTTGTTTCAGTGAAACAGTTTCATTGATTGAATGAAATCAACGTATTTCCGATAGTCATAATTTATTTTGTGCAATTTAACGTAATTTAAAACAATAAGTTACTGATATAACTAATGTGCCTACTTTCCTCAACATGAGTGCAATTAATTTTTTAAATAAGTTCTTAAAAGCTGAGTTGATAGGCGGGACTTGACGTCTCATTGAAATCTATAAAAAAGCTAGAATTATTTTATAGCTGCTATTCGGAAAATACGTGTCTGTGACACTTTAAAAAATACATATATTAATATGGCCTATCACAGTACAACTTCTTCGCCAAATTTGGTAAGAATGGGTTTGTTGTTTCCCGAGATATGACATAAAAACTATGTTTCTATTGTATAGTTATCTCACCACAAAACATAGAAATTTGAAATTGAATAAAAAAAATTATTGTTGTAGTAGATTCTGCCAGCATACAAATTTAATTTGGCATTTGTTTCGTTTGTAATAAATACTTAAATATAATAGTATACAGCCACCAATTTAAAAATGAGTACCTGACATACTTAAAACGTACCAGTTTACACCACCGTCTGCTTGGTAGGAATCTGCCAATGGTTTCCCGAGATACGACTTTAAAACTTGATTTATTTGTATGGTGCTATCTTACAAAATGGTGGACAAAATATGCATTGTGTTCATACAGTTAATATTTGTAATATGTACTACCAGCTTACCAAGACATATTGGAATTGGTTACATCGTTTCGACGATGAAGTGTTCTAAGATGAAATGGATATGTACGCCATTTTGAAAATAAGTGTGAGACGTACTTAAAACATACCATTTTACATCATCTGCGCAGTACTACTACTCTGCCAAATTGGATAGGAATCAGTCAATTGTTTCCCGAGATATGGCAAAAAAATTTATTTATTCGTGTAGTGCTATCTTACAAAATGGCTGACAAAATGGTTATTTGTTGACATGTGCAGTTTTGTGGCAAACGCACCTGTTGAACTTCAAAAGGTTATTGCCTTTATTTAAACAGCACCATAATATTGAAGTAAATTTTTTGTGCAGGATCCTAACACCACAAGTATGTCAATCCATGACTGACTGAGGAGCGTAAAGATTTCAAATATGTGAATAATGTTTTTTTATTGGCACTACTGGCATTTTTTTTAGAACAGTGCAGATTGCAAATTTGTGAATAAGAATGTATTTGATTGCTACCCATAACTCTATGACACAGAGTATATTGAGTGAACCTCATTAGTTAAATGACCAATGGGTGTGCACATGGTTTAAGAATGTTAGCAATCAAAGTCATCAAGTTCCCTCCCACTGTTTGAGTGCTCTGGAAATCGCAGAGCGGCTTTCCCGTGGGTACCATACTGCCCTTGCCCAATAATGAAAGGCCTCTCATGGGACAATGTGGACAGTAACCTTCAAGAGTGGAGCTTTGCTAGCTATGTTACTGCCAAAGCGTAGCCATATATTTTTTTAATGTCTGCATATAGTTTCATCAATTCAGAGACATACTACCATGTTAAATGAGTGATTTTTTTTAGGCTTCCGGGAAGATTTAACCTGCCTGGAGGGGAGGTGAGAAGAATGCCAAAGTTACAATTGTTTCGACTGTTTTAGACAATAGATGCCCAAGTTAAGTATATGGTTACAGCACTACAGTATAGATTTATCTGTCAACCACTTTTTCTGGAAGCTTAACCAGATGTCAATCATTAATCACAATATTGTATCTGCCATTGTTGTAAACAATTTTGCCTGGGATAAATAATGTTTAATATGTTTGAGAAAATGTTTGCTGCCATGTTCATATGCCAGAGTTAAATGTATTATTGTGACAATGTTAAATTTTTTAATGAAATATATTTAACATTATCCACAAAATCATTACAATTTACATTATTATTGCAAGAGAATACACTGCGACTGGAATTTATGACCAGTAAAATACTGTAATTTGTGCACAAAAAATTCTCGCACAACTAGTCGATGGTAGCATCCTTCACAGGCAGATCTGGCTCTTTCTTAGTAACTCCTACTTCCCAAAGAGAAATATCACCTTTCATTAAATTTGTATATTATATCCTAACATCTATATTGTCCCTGCTGTATGAAATTCCCACATGGTTGGTCTTCTGTATATTGAAAAGTTTTTTATCTAAGATCTCACTGCTAGTTTCACCATCCCAGATAAAAACGACAACTAAAAATGTTCATGTTTTATTGATTTTTTTATTTAAAGTGAAAATTATTGCTGACAAAATGACAAAACGCAAGGTATTTGTAGAAATAAATGTACCCTACACTACAACCTTGGGAAAAGAAATTTTAATGTATAACGAAATGTTAAAGTTAAGAAATAATTGTTTTCTGCAATTTGTTGTTTACAAAATACTGCATGACAGTTCCATCGTGTACTTTGTATTAAGATTCTACTTACTGTATATTGGTTTTAATGATTAGGTGTACGCAAATTATTAGGTGTACATGAGTTAGTGACCACTAGGTAAAGGAGCATGGCAAGCTTACACACTATTCGAATAAATGGAATACACACTCAAGAACAAAATGCGCTCTACTGGTACTTTACATATTCAGTTGCGGTTTGTTTTTAGACTATATATTTGAACTGCAAGACCGTACATACTCGAAACAGTTAACACAGCATATGGATTTCGTATTAAAAATTTTTTTAACTGCTTGTCAAAAATAAGGAACAAAAGCTACAAAATCAACAAATCTACAAAACATGTTGTCTTGTAATTAACAATATATTATCCCGGTCTATATAAAAACTTAGGTTTAAAACAAATAACACGAAAATAATTAAAGTTATTTGATTTATAAACGTTTCTGTTTGGCATGTTAAAAATTTTCTAAAACTGAAATGTTATTTATTTTGAACTTTTGACTTTTATGGAGACCTTTACAATATTATGTGCAATGCAAGACTAACTTATTTGTTATCTATGAATTTTGTGATTTTTATCCCTAATTAATAATAAAAATGTTACCAACTTTTATAAAAAAAAATAACAAGATAGTGTACCATTTGTTGTTTTGGATCATGGCAAAACTCTTTTTGAGGTGTGTATTTTCCTACTCACAAGTATAGTTTCAGCATATATTGGTAACTTCTAATTATGTAACTTCTATAACATGCATATTAACTTTACAAATCATGTGGAATGTCATTCTTTTTACCAAGTATTTCAACTATACAAAACTATATCTCTCAAATGGTAAAAAATGTCATACTATTTATGCCCATGTATGCAATAATTTCTTTGATGGATTTGCTTTTTGTAAGTAGGACAACATAATTTTACCAGTACCCTGTACGTACGCAGATTATGTAATTAAATCCAAATTAAAGAACCACATAAAACCCATATATGCTGCACATAAAATATTAACTGATGTGATCAATGAAGTTTTGTAATTAGTTTGACCAAAGCAAAAATCATAGTAAATGAGAGGTACATACATCACAAACAGCATAGAAAGTGAATTATTTTATTAAATAAATTGAACACACTTGCAAATTTTCTCTCATGAAAGTTCCACTCTTCAATGTACTGTTTTAAAAATTTGGTTGAAAATATTGTACAACAGGGTACTCCTTATAAAGATACTATAAAAATCACATAAAAAAATATTTCCCTCGAAAGTCCCCACAATTTGTAATGTCGCTGGAAGCATCAATAAGAATGGCCAACTAAAATAGCGACAACATATCCTTGTTTAACTTCTTTATTCGTCCATTGTACTTCTATGCCTTTGTATTTCCAGTTCTGCCACGTCTGTGTCCATCTTTTCGAAAAGAAAAAAAAACAGTCCGTAAAAAATTTATAAAATAAATTAATTAAGAAAATTAATGCCAAATAATTTAACAGAAAGTAGAGAATTTGAGGAAAAACAATACACGGAGAACATAAAACAACTGAATAAAGAACATACAGTCCCACACTGCTTCCTACAAAATAAAGTAAACCTATATCCGTACGGTTTCAATTACTTCCTCTTTGCACAGGCTGGAACCAGTTGAGCACTTCTGAAACCAACCTTTGGAAAAAAAAAAATCACTGCCCATTACAGTATACATTTTCATGTACTGACAAAAATACTTAGGGTAAAGTTGGCAGCAAAGAAGGAAAATCAGTTTCACATAATATTAAAATTGTAATGTTGTAATTACAATAATGCTTCCAAAATTGGGTAATTTTTTTATGCATGTAGAAGTAAAGACTGTTGAAAAGTAATGCTTTTTTTAAACACATTTTTTAATCTATGTAGAAGTAAACATTGGTGAAACATCAATGTGCTACACGTTGATGTTTCTGAAAATTTCACATCATTTCTTGACAACTTGATTTTCCACCTTTTTTGTTCTCCCATGTTTATAAAGTGTTTAGTGAAAAATGTGATTTCAAGTAATTTGTAGCTTTGTTAAGTTATAATGAGTAAAACTTTAGGGGGCGTGTTCTCTGCAAAGTGGTGCATTTTGTAATTAACAGTTTTTTGTTGCTTACCAACATAGTTTCGAGTCCAAGAAAGACTACAACTGCATACAATGTGCGGAACTGACAAGTGTGACAAAATGCTAACAAGTCTGTTGTATTCAATGAAGCCACAACTGCACTTTAAGAAATTTTATTCAAACATATCTAATTGCATAGGTGCTATTTGTTTGCAGTTTTTCAATCTAATATGCATGCTTGCATTATGTAAGTGACTTTTCAATGTCCAGATTACCGATGATGAATATCTTGACGTATCCCAGTCTGCTCTCCACTCTGTAGGTGTTCTACAGGGTGATGGAGCGCTAGATCAACCTTATTGTGTAATGACTGATACACACTCAGGGGTGAAATGAGGCGGCAAAAGAACACTTCGGCTTAGGATTTGGTTAGTTAACAGTTATTTATTTCATCGTTACGTCACTCATATATAGGAATGATACACTGCGCTTCTGGGGTCCCGCTCCCTTCCCCTTTCCCTTACCCGTCGGAGGCCTACAGGTCGGAGTTTTAGTTCCTAAACGTCGGGGAAAGGTGGTCGGATATGGAGGCGCGGTTACTTAGCTGCGCTGCTGTGGTGTGCTGGTTCTTCTCGATTTCTCGTCTTGCGGTGTCGTCCCTCGGATCGTCTGGATTCACTCCGGCGTCCCACGAGTCCCTCGGATCGACT
The DNA here is from genome assembly GCA_002778355.1 of Clitarchus hookeri. Lineage (NCBI taxonomy): Eukaryota > Metazoa > Arthropoda > Insecta > Phasmatodea > Phasmatidae > Clitarchus > Clitarchus hookeri. The sequence continues at coordinate 37,517 of NQII01008660.1, read as the reverse complement.
TGACTTCCTTCGGCGCCTGTCCCGTGAGGTCGGCACGACCTCCACGTCCTCGGAGTCCCCCGGATCAACTGCCGTCTCCACTTCCCTGCCGGACTATATCTCCCGTCCTGTCGAGGAATTACCTACGTCAATGACGACCCGATGTACGTCAAACTTCGGCGTGCGTCGATCAGATGAAGCAAGCCTCCCGCGCCGCCGAGCGCCTCTCTGTCACCTGGCACGTGCGTCATTGGAAGAAACTATCGGGTGACGTCTGTATGCGTGTTTGACGCACGGTCTGGCAGATTGTGATTTCGTCGCTCTGTTCTTTCTCTAGATGCGTCATGCGTCAATCTTATTCACTAATTTTGCACTGATTTTATCATGAAAATGTTTGTCACTGCACATGAAACATTCCTTAAATTTTATTTTCACACTGTCAGAGTTACAATATGTTGGCTAATAATAAATTTGTATGAGCTGAAACAAAAAAGAATTGTCTGTGATATGACTATAACCAAACAATATGGAGGAAAACGTAAGTTCTGGATGAAACATGATAATGCAATTTCATAAAATACATTGCCATTAGCTACGGTTCATACTGCTTGTATTCTGATGGAATTTCATCAATATCATTCCAGGCATACAAATGTTATAAGTGGAAATTTATATTCTTGTTAGAATTATGGTGTAAAGATTTGGAATATTCTGTAGAGACACAGATATGTATGGCAAGTGTTTTCCTCATTTATAACTGCAGTGACAGTCATTTTCTTCTACATGACATCTATATATCAGTTAGGGGTGTGCGAATAGTGGATTTTGACGTTCAAATATTATTTTTTTTTTTAAAGTAACATTTTCAAATAACATGTGAATGGTGACAAAGTCGAATAGCTGCCAGTAAAAATTTCACTTCAGCTATATACAATATAAATAAATATAATTTTACTGATTACACAAAAAACCGTTCCCACACAAATAATACTTAGGCCCTACATCTTGAAGCGCAGTATACCAGTCTTAAGAGATAATTTCTTGCCTATGGAACGTAAATGTGTGCTTAAAATGTAACCACTAATAAATAACACATTTTTGTGTGTGTTTATATATATTATATGCAATTTTTTTTGCACGAAATATGAAAATGAGACATAAATAGTGCCGTAACTGATAATGTGCATACATATTCGCCTCAGGGAAGAATATACACAGTTTGGTCGCCAGGAAGTAGCTGATTTCGTTCTAATAAAAATAAAGAGGCTTTATCAGGCAAGGAAACTATTTCCTTGGTGTCGCAGTTTTATTTTCAACGATTATCATTTTTTTACAAAATATGTGAAGCCGTGAAGTTTATAAAGCCTGTTTTTGCTGTTGAATTGGTACTTGGTAGCAGATTCTGCAAACTCCTCGGTTCGGTGCTTGCGGTTGCAGTGCTATTTGCTAACATACTGCAAACTGTTTGTAGGGGTTTGCAATTTCTTGCTACCGTGATTCTGAATCGGTAACAGAGTGTTTTTTTTTACCGTAAATTGTAGTAGATAAAATGCTTTGAATATGCAAATATTTATTTGTAAACGCTTGCAACCGGCTTGTGACCAATTAAACTAGTACAGCTTTCTACTACTAGCGCTGATGGTTCGCGTTCCTTCCACCACAGCTATAACGCGACGCCATGTTGGTAATGTTATTGTCCACTATGTAATTTTATGCTCTCTATAATGTACCAAAATTGTATGCTTTTTTATTGGTTTGCTAAAATATAATGTTAATATTTCACCAAAGTTACCCAAAAAATGTATATTCATCACACGGGGCTTTGTGGTATATAATTAAAAGTGATACAAAGGCATTTTTATTTTGCATACGTAGTGCACAACCTCAGAAACAAGACCTTGTCATGCCTATTACTTCTGTTGTACATAAAAAATAGGAAATATGACCTACTTCCTTAAATGTTACATTGAAAATAATCGTGAGTTATGGTGTTTATCACATTCCTAAATTATTTATTTAATAACATAAACGACTTAGAAATGTAAACAACCTTTCTCAGATCTAATGATAGTCGCATTAAAGGCAAAAAATCCATAAAATCTATAAGTTATGATCAGGAACGGTCCAGCTCTAATAACTATGGAATAAAAGTTTAAATGAACAACTTCAAATAACTAAGCATATGAGAAATGTCTAGAAAATAACCACTGAGGTGGGAATGTAAATTATTTGCAATTTTTGCGGGCGATATTCGAAGTTCGAATGCTAATAATTTGTGAATTACTTTTCGCAACTATTGAAATTTTGAATATTTGCACACCCATAATTACTGTATTAACTTGTAAGGTATGTTATAACCAAGACAATTTCGGTGTACATTTTAAAACATCTGTAAAAGGTGTTATCACTGTAATTACCTACTATGCACGTTACTTGGAATCACTTACAACATGCGTAAAATTCACTGTATGAGACAATTTTGCTGTATGAAGATATGAATACATACTGAGCTTACTACTTCTGAAGATTCAATCAAGTCACTCATTAAATTATACACTAAGTGGGGCAACTTGCTGGGTGTATCATGGGAGAAGATGAAAATCATGTTCAAGCCCTCTGCGACTATCTCAATTATCAACTTAACACAAAATGCATGTTCTTGTGACCTTGGAAGGTTAGGGCTGTGTGATATGGCTACACATCGATCACAAAACAATATTTTGGAAATATCTCAACACGGTTCTACATTGTAATGTAACATATTGCAATATTAGCTATACATAACATTGGCAATATGCAATATATTGCCCTCAATTTTCATAACTCTCTGGAAGTTATATATCACACTGATGCAGACATTGTCAATCTGTTTCGAAACAATATTGAAAAATGTAAATCGCACAGCTCTATGGAAGAGTGAAAAACCATATTTAAAACACGAATAGGTATCTAAAAAATAGGATGAGTGAGAGGAGGAAGGACGTAAAAGTTAAAACTAATCCCATTATTAGAGATTAAAAAAATAATTTTCAACTCTATAGATAAAATAAATTGGTACAAGCATTATTTCTGGCAACAAATAGCTATAACCTACACAATCTGAGAATTTACATGAAAACGCAAATTTAAAATCATTTAACCGTTTATTTGGGCTAATTTCAGTAAATGTGGACATCAGACATTATTTTAATGTATTATGTATAAAAATGAGAAATACACACATCACTTTCTAAAGTTTTTGTTTTAATAGATGCATTTTATAACTACAGAAAAACAAAACAATAAAGTAAAAATGCAACATTAGCGTGCATCGACATATCTAGGCAGTATATTGTCCAAAATTGTTTTGCTATAGTTGAAGTTACTTGTGCACTGAGGTTAATATTTCAAGGTACCGAGATTAAATGTGCATCAAACTCTGTTGCAATTCATGCCAAATAGTTGCAGGATACTTCCGATAAACATAACTAAACAATGTTACATTTTAAAATGTTTGCAGTATCATGCTACAATACTGAAAAGTTCTGTGTGCTCATTAATTTTTTATTTCACTAGCTAGTCCAGTGGTTATACTACGAGCTAATGTGGGTATATGTCACTCCTAAGCTAATATAGTAACTACATGGAAAGTTTTCATATTATTCATGAGACGACATTGCGTTAATAAAAACTTACCATAGTTTTGCGTTCACGTGGTGGACAATACTTACGCCAAGTGTACAAAAACTTTAAAAATAGACCATTTCCTTATGAATGAAATACGATACTGCTACTGGTACATAATCAAATCTCATGATCAGCGATTTTTTTTTGGTAATATGCTATTAAATTTTTATCTAATGAGGTGCAAGTGCTCAATTACATAAGAAAAATGTATTTTCTCATAAGGAAAACATTGGTTAAATGTCACTCATTTATAAAATTTATAGGTGCTACAGAACATATAAGAATTGCTATAACTTGCTCGCATAAATGCTATCTTCTATAATCTCCATCCATTTGTCCAATAAAATTAATGTGCACATATTTATATTGTACAGCACAATGGTTATCGTTAGCTACTTTTTCCATATTCAATATGTAAATACATTGTCTTCTGAGTAGGTAATGTAAACATCATGTGAAAGATACACTGCAATGTAACTTGACATGTAACTTAGAGGACAGATACATAACAGACTGAAAACAGAAACTAAACAGGTCTTTCAGAAGTGCTCAATTAAAAACAAACAACTTACAGTTAGTAGTTTTTTTAAACCAAATCATTTAAAAAACTGGAAATTCAAGTTAAATGTGGAAACAATTGTGCATAATGCATGCTATACAACGATACGAATACAATTCTACATTATTTAAATAACTTAATGTTCTGCAGTTTGTCAACAACTTAACACTGCAATAGCAAAAACTATTATTTAAAACACGGTAGCAATTTTATGCTGTTGATGAACTCCTGAGGTTAATTAACCTCATCATCCATTTTTTCAACTGTGCTCACAGATTTATACTACATTTATACCCCTTCAAACATCTTAAGGCTCCTCCTTCTATCTGAAGCTGTTTTCTGCATTTGAGGCCGAGAGGCGCAGGAGCAATAAGGGTGACACTGTCTTGTACATCAAGTAATGTCATCACCACTAAACGCAAGGCTCTGAACTGGCATGGAGTGTTCTAGTTGCATTGCGTGTACCTACGGGACTTTCACCGGTGCCTCTATTATTTTATTGGGGGAAAGTCTGTAGGAATGTTCGTTGCTGGGCCCTTGAGTAGCTTTGTATGTAACTNAGCGGTGCCTCTTTATTATTTTATTGGGGGAAAGTCTGTAGGAATGTTCGTTGCTGGGCCCTTGAGTAGCTTTGTATGTAACTGACGCATTCATTTTGAGATACAGTGCCTTTAAAATCAGTTTTTAGCCATTTTGGAATACTCAAAAATAATGTTTCTGATGTTCACGGCATCTTGAAAGCACTCAACAGCCCTCGTATAAAGTGCGTGTTATTTTCGTAGATTAGCATATTGGACGCATGGTAATAGTTTCGCAGAAAAACTTGAATTTCCAACACTTGTAATGCAGTTCAAGCGCCAGGTAGGCGGGAGCCTTAAGGAAACTATGCAAATGATTTATTACATTATTATATTGGTAAAATTGCTCAATCCTTGTAACATATTCTTCTATGGCAATATTTTTTAACTAACTGTCANATTCTTCTATGGCAATATTTTTTAACTAACTGTCAATTCACATCAAAACTACAGAATGAAAATTGCATAAACCGATTTTTTCTTCTAAGTTAATGCTACTGGGATATTTTCAGTTACATTAAATATTACTGTGATAAATTAAAGCTCGGGTTTGTTGGAAAACAAAATATAAACAAATGGCCTCGCCATTATTATAACATGAGATTTTGAAAGTTCTCTAGGTGATTCGTAAGTTTGTAGTTCTAACAGTTCTGTCTGCAAGAAACAAATTGAATGTTGCAAGACAAAATCATGATTGCTGACGCCTGCGGCGTCCCTATATTTTATTCGTCCGTACCACGCTCTAACGAAGCTCACAGGCGAACGACATCAATTAGGATTTAGGGCCTGGCAGCCGTGACGAAGGGAACGGCGCCAGATCGGCCCTACAAGACGACCATTTGCATGGGAAGGCGGACATGCGGGAGAATAGCGTCACGGTGTGGAATCAGGTGACAGCGGGAAGAACACGAGTGCAGCGGCCAGGGGGAGATCCCGAAGTATTCCCACAACGCCGAACCAAACAACAAACCTCCAGGCAGAATAGAAGGACAGACGCCAGACTCCGCGAGCAGGCAGGAACGGCGAGACGTATTTATGACCTCGCCAGGCTGTGCTTTGTCCCAGGCTTTCGACCACAATAAAAACCGAGAGAGCGTTTGGACGAGCGCAACGAGAGGCCCCTTTCAATTATTTCCGCACGGACAGAACGGAGTGCTGAAACTGGTAAACCAGAACAAAACAGCAGACGCTGGACCCAAGTATGGAGCTGGAGTACACGCCCGCGGTTGATTACCCAGGGGGGCGGTCCGCGGCTACCTGGAGAAACCGGGGCAGTTTAATATGGCAATGAGGGCCTACAAAACCGGAGGAGTCCGAGGAAACATGGCAGTCGGCCGACGAGATTCCGGGAGGGAGGAGTGATTCCGCAGGAGACGAGAACGGCAGCCAGCCGCCATCAGACGCAGAGTCCTGCGTCGACCCGAGAAGGAGGGACGTCGAGACGAGTCACCGAGGCGCCCGTGACAGGACGAGAGCAGTTCCAGCTCACCGGACCTCATCTGCAAGAACAACTACCAGCACAGCAAGCCAGATAAGTACAGTCATCCAGCGAGTGTGAAGGACCTTTAGTAGTTATCCCGCAGTGTGAAGGATCTTTTCGCATCATCCAACAAGTGCGACGAAGATCCCCACCCCCCCCTTTTACGACGCGAATTGTACGGAGCATACGTATAAAAGGGAGGGAGTTGTCTCAAGGGTTCATGTATCNTTTTACGACGCGAATTGTACGGAGCATACGTATAAAAGGGAGGGAGTTGTCTCAAGGGTTCATGTATCAATTCACAAGTTCATGCAACAATAAAACCTCGATTTGTGAAATATGAATTATCCTGTATTCATTCATTAGTGAATTGGACCATTAAACAACAGTGTCGAAGCATTCCTACGCCCGATCACTGAGGACTAGTATTAAGTGTTGGCGCCTCACGCCACAGAACAGATTACAACACCTACGTCCAAACCTCAGCTTTGGCAGGTGTCATTGCTGCGAAACAGGAATGTGCACTATATCCCAATAATTTATGCTACACTGAAAATTACGTATTAAATTAGTAACAGTGTTATCAAAAGTGATCTAAACGCATAAATAGATCTTCATCAAGAAAACAACATAGCAAGATATATTTCACTGATTATTTAAATATCGTAAGGGAATACCGAGCTATTGAGGAGACCTCAAGAACGCATTTTAACCCTTTTACCCTCTTAGGGGTGAATTTCAGAAAATCATTAAATCAGTTTTTAGGTATTTGCATAGGGTACTTTTTTGAGTCTAAGAGCATGATATCATACAGAACATAAAGTATTCATTTCATATACAATCAACTTCCTTTATACAACATGGAACACATTTTTGTCTAGTCATGGTGAGGCAATGTTCACAATTTTGGTCACAGTAATAAATAAATGTGTAGCGCAGAAGTTGAAGTTAGAGTTAAATTCCATCCTACAGCATACAGAATTTTGTCAAATGTACCCAAAAATATACTGGAAAATGACCATATTTACAAAATTTGTTTATTTTATTCCCGCCAACTGCTGTTACACGTACTACTTTACCTGTACCAGGCAACAAAGGCAATAGTTGATTAAGTGTACGCAGAATCACTGCCATGTCATAATATACCAGCTGATCATTAAAAATTATTCACGACATGAATTTCAACACATGTATGATCTAGACTCAAGACGACAAATGCACTATAAGTTCTAAACTGTAATATGTGCCCAGCAGAACAGGGTGTTATGATTATATATCTATCATGAAACAGTACTTTAGAAATACTGTAATTGCGATATGGTCGAACAATATAGCGAACTATATCACTTATCACAATATTAGCTATGTGATATTGAGGATGTTAAGCTATCGATATATTTGAAGTTTTTTTCGGTATTGCAATTTCCGCAATACCTATTTAAAAAAACCACTGATTATATTTCAGAAAATTACAACAGTAAAAAAAAACTAAGCATATTTAATATTAGTGGTTATTGTCTTTAACAAGATATTCATATTTAAATTTAGTGGAGTTAATGCAAAGTTTTACCTATACAATTGCAGAAATTTTAATATGTCAAAGAAAGAAATGCACAAAAGATCTTACTTTTATTTTTCCATATGTAATTTCCTCATTATTTTTGTGGGGCTAGATATAAATAATTTGTATGTATAAAATGAAATGCCACGACAGACTGACATGCTCATCAATGCACAGCGCAAACTGCTGGATGAAGAAGATTGAAAAATTAATGGATGATTTCCCCTTAGGTTACAGCAACCAATAACAAAGGATTTTTCGAAATTCAACCCCTAAGAGAGTAAAAAGAGTAAAGTGTGTAACAGTATATCAATGCAATAAGATATCAGTGTTTTTGCTTCAAAAAACCACCTATATAGGCATAAAAATTAATTTCACGATTTTTTTAAATCAACTTCTTCGGGCCAAAATAGGGGATGTTTTCAAGAATTACTCAAAATCTCAACTACCCTCTAAGTTACACACATGCTCATTACTGTAACAGGTTGGCGTTTAAATACCTGAAAACGATCTTCTGGGATTTTCCAAATTCTAATACCTAAGAACATGAAACAGGTATAATGTGTTTTCTATAATATGTCACCTTCATTAAATAGTTTCCATGCCTGTAACCTTCAAACCAAAATGTTTGCAAAAATTTATCAAACCAAAAAAATCGAACGGAAATGACACCTGTCTCTTACTGAGAAAAAAATAATGCATATCCATTACAGTAGCAAGAAAAATGTTGTCAGAATTGAGCATGATCAATAATCAAAAAGCTTATTTTCGTGGCCAACGATATAAATCACAATATGTTTTATTCCTTATGAGGTTCTATATACACGTATAAATCACATTTTATGCCATGGTTAATATATTCATAAGTAATATAATCAAGAGTGATTAGGGATATATTGCCCATTTCAGCTGCATAGTAACCCTCTTCGTGTTGCGACATTAAATTGGTTACTCGCAAATAGAATTGTCAGGAATATGATCTTGAGAATAACCTAGAGAAATGTCAAAATGACATGTTACAACAATGGCTAGACTGTTTGTTTATTCCTTTTTAATTTCCAACATACCTCAGTTTTTATTCACTACCGAAATATTTAACGTATTTTTAATACATTCCAGGGGCATTACATCTACAAATGTTAATAATACAAATCACATTATANTTACTACCAAAATATTTAACGTATTTTTAATACATTCCAGGGGCATTACATCTACAAATGTTAATAATACAAATCACATTATACAATTTTTATTCTGTAGTTTTGAAGTGCATCAACCAATCCACAGTTTAAAAAAATTTTCAAGGGTGATGATATTACGAGGATTGAGCAAAGTGAACAACACAACAATATAGCAAATCATTAGTACAGTTTGCTTAAGATGCTCGAAGGGGCACAAAGGGAGTTCAAAACTTCTATGGATGCAGTTATAAAATTGACGATGCAGTCCATTTCCCTGTAACATTCATCAACAGGATCTACCCTTCTGGCCTATCATCACATAAGATTCTATTCAAGGTTAGAGTTTCATTAAAGTTACCACCAAAACACTGCAATAGCACCACTCCAAATGAAGGATTGGCAAGGATATACAAGCAGCAGGGAAGGGGAAGGACGTAATTTTTCCCATCGACGCAGACAACGAAAATTAACAAATGGCCATTTAAGCCTTATGCGGACTTATAAGCATAGTTGGCTGTAATTCCCGAACCGTTTAAGATCTAGTAATGAATATGTATTTTTTCCCCTTTGGTGTAACTTACTCGTCCAATCTTTGTTTGCTTGTGTTGTTGGGTCTGCTGTATGTGTGTGTATTGAAGTGTGTACATGAATTTTGCGTACTGGCGCCGTGAGCATTTATCAAATGTAAAATGTATTTCTCGGGAGGAGTCGCACATAGCTTCTCCTTTGGTGTAACTTACTTGGCTAATCTTTGTTTGCATGTGTTGATAGGTCTGTTGTATGTGTGTGTATGTAAATGCGTACATGAATTTTCCATACTGACGCCATGAGTGTATACCATATCTAAATCGTATTTCACGGGAGAAGCCACGCAGAGCCTTCCCCTTTGGTGTAACATACTCTTCGTCGCAGTGTTCTGCATCGCCCTTTATGTTAGGTGGCGTGCATCGTTGAAGTGTTCGGCACCGCCCTTTTATATTAAAATGCATGTGTCATTGAAGTGTACGGTAGCGCCCTTTATGTTATGCCATGCGCACTTCGTCACAGTGTTTGGTGTCAGCCTTTATGTTAGGGTGCATGCATCATAGAAGTGTTTGGCACCACTCTTTATATTAAAATGCCCCCATCGTTGAAGTGTATGGTGGTGTGCTTTATGTTATGCTTCACGCGTTTCGTCGCAGTGTTTGACGTCACCGTTTATGTTAGGCTGCATGCTTATTTGAAGTGTTCGGCACCACCCATTAATGTTAAAATTCCCGCGCCGTTGAAGTGAACGGTAGTGCCCTTTATGTTATGCCTCGCGTGCTTCGTCGCAGTGTTCGACGTCACCCTTTATGTTAGGATGCATGCATCGTTGAAGTGTTCGGCAACGTTCTTTATGTTACACCAAGTGCCATGGCGATGTCCTTTATGTTATGTCTCGAGTCACGGCGACTGGGGAAGACTCTGAGATAATCCTCCTGGCTTGGAATGCTAGCGTGTGATGTGTGAGACAACCTCTCACTTCAAATACGAGAGCATGACGTATATGATCTAGTAGGAATGAATTAAATGGTAATCGTATCTGGGAATTCTCTGAGATAACCCATGATGTAGCGGCCATTCGGGTGATGTGACAGGGATTTGGGAAGACTCTGAGAACACCCCCCGCAATTGTGTGGTGTAGGGGCCAGTCGGGACATCAAGGAAGACTCGAAGAACACCATCTTGCCATGTTATGTATTTGCTGGTTGGACATTAAACAGTTCGGGGATTATGATCAACTATGCTTATAAGCTTGCATAGGGTTTTAATAACCATGTGTTAATTTTCCTTGTTGGCAGCGATGCCAATGTTATGAATTTGACAACTACATCTTTAACAGTTCGATAATTAAAAACAACTATGCTTATAAGTTCACATAGGGCTTAAATGACAATTTTTTAATTTTCCTGGTCTGCATCGATGCCAATGATATGAATTTGACGACTACATCTTAAAATGTTCGGGAATTACGATTAACTATGCTTATAAATTCGCATAGTCCTTAAACGATCATTTGTTAATTTTCCTTGTCTGCATCGATGCCTAATATATGAGATTGATGAGTACATCTTAAGCGGTTCGGAAATTATGGCCAACTGTGATTATAAGTTCGCATAGGGGTTAAATTTCCATTTGTTAATTTTCCTTGACTGCGTCGATGCCTATGATATGAATTTGACGACTACATCTTGAATGTTTTGGCAATTACGTCCAACTATGCTTATAAGATCGCATAGGGCTTAAATGACCATTTGTTAATTTTCCTTGCCTGCATCGATGCCTATGATATGAATTTGATGACTACATTTTTAATGGTTCGGGAATTATGGCCAACTATGCTTATAAGTTCGCATAGGGCTTAAATGGCTATTTTTTAATTTTCCTTGTCTGCGTCGATGCCTTTGACACAAATTTGATGACTGCATCTTAAACGGTTCGAGAATTACGTACAACTATGCTTATACGTTCGCATAGGGCTTGAAAGACCATTTGTTGATTTTCTTTGCCGGTGGCGATGCCTATGTTGAATTTTGGCCACTACATCTTAAACGGTTCGGGAATTATGGCCAACCATGCTTATAAGTTTGCATAGGGCTTAAATGGCATGTGTAGTTTATATCATATTTTGGAAGACTCTGAGATAACCCTCACAGCTTGAAATGCAAGGGGGTGAAATATGGTAGGGTTAGACTATGNTGTAGTTTATATCATATTTTGGATGACTCTGAGATAACCCTCACAGCTTGAAATGCAAGGGGGTGAAATATGGTAGGGTTAGACTATGAGAAAACTCCTCATGAGTCCTCAACTCCTCATTGCCCAAAAATGAGTCATTCCTCCATATTGTGGAGTCATTGAAAAGGTTTTGAAAAAAATTAAAAAATTTTAAGAATTTTGGGAAATTTAGGAATTTTTTATGTGAAAAGGGAAATTTCAAGGGAAAAACGGGATATTTTGAGGGGAAAACGGGAAAAAACGGCTGACGCGGGAATCACAGCCCGTCCCCCGGCCCCCGGCCAGGCGCCAGGTGTCCCAGAACCCCCGTTTTATAGCTACTGATTAGTATTTATTTTTATTTATTTAGGCTGCACTTAAGTGAAGAAAACAATTTAGAGTGTAATGAGTGGCCTAGCATAAGCCTTCACTTAAAAAAAAAAATGTAAAAGAAAACTATCAGTAAGGGAATAAGTATAAGGAATTAAATACACATTTCTGTGCCATGTAAGCCCTAATTAAAAAATGGGATACGTATAACCAACATGTATAATATACATGGCTTACAACACTAATATATTTTCTTATTACCTAAGTGTTAGCCTGTTCAGATATTGTTATACAAGTTTGTCACTTTCAAGAAAATTTTGTGATAGGCTATATTAATAATTAGTTTATACCACTAAAAAATAACTGACACTTTATTTTCATGGAATTATGGCAGAATTATAATGGATGTACATGTGTCATGCAAGAATAATATTAAAATATACATAACTGTTTAATAAATATTAATTTAAAGAAATTAATGCGTAATTCATCTCAAATGCATAACAGAGGTAAAAATCACACACAGTGACAGTTTACAAATGTCAAGAAACTAAAAATGGTTGCAGTTTAACTTTTTGTGGGAATACTTTTCCTAAATCCTTTAAACTAGTTCCTACTTCAAAGAATTATGAAACATATGAAATTAAATAACAATCAATCAAGTAACACAGTAATCAGGAATTCTAGTACAACATGAAATACAAACAATTACATAACCATATCAGATTAAGTGGCTAATGAATTTAGTGTGTTTGTAAATGTAGGATATTTCTGAAATATTAATCACGCGCTTTAAATCTAAAGACACCGCAAACTCAATATTATTTACAATATACAAGCTATACAATGTTAAACTTATATCAGTATGCCTGTAAGTAAATGGAAATCTCTTCAAAACTTGAAATTTTGTTGCGTTTGATATAACAATATTGTAGTATTGGATGTTGGAGAATTTTCATATGGTCATGTTTTTTATTTTTATNTCCCATATGTTTTTTATTTTTATTATATAAACAAGCAATATATTTAATTCGCTGAAACTCAAATACCGGCCTGCTGTACACANTTTCATATGGTCATGTTTTTTATTTTTATTATATAAACAAGCAATATATTTAATTCGCTGAAACTCAAATACCGGCCTGCTGTACACACGATTATATCGTAAAATGTACGCTACAACGTTTATCGTAAAAACTAAACTCCGGCCCCTTATTCTTAACAACAATTTCACTTGCCTTAAAATATTACGTCCTTTCGGTTTGTGAATATTGCATTACAACATCTTGTAAGCTCTTCTTGGCCGTGAAAATATATTACTTTACCACACACGTGACGGTAAAACGAAGTGCTTTCAAGGTNAATATATTACTTTACCACACACGTGACGGTAAAACGAAGTGCTTTCAAGGTATGTACACGGCGTTCGGAATCTCGGAAAACAGATTCGCAGTGGAAGCAGGATAGCCCACACATGACATAGAAATTGTTCTGCGCACAAATAGTGAATAAATCCGCAATTTTCGCTATTCTCAACAGTTAAAAAAGGAATAATTTCTCTTTCTGCGATAAATTAATGGAGTTTTTATATATGGTTAATAATATATCATATAACAAGAGCAAATACGTTATTTGTTAGTATAATAGTTTGGACAACTTTTCGGAACATTCCGTATTTTATATTTACTGGTCAAATTTCCGTATTTTTTATATGCGCGCCAGATTTCCGTTATTTTACGGCTTGTTTTCGTAAAAATTTCCGTAATTTCACGAAAATTTTGAACAGTATAGAGCGTAGATGGTATAAAAAAAAAACAAGAAATTACAGAAAAGTAGTAGTGAAAAGTTATTCTGAAATCTTCCTTAGATAACGGAAACGTCATATTCTTTGTAACAAATTTCTCGAGAATTTCACGAAATTTCTGTAAAATTACCAACTCTGTACATTTATTCATTTCTTTTGATTTTAGGTCCAGAAAATGCTCTATTACAAAAGTATTTTCGTCATGGCGCGCCTTTCTTTGTGAAATGGAAAAAAAAAATAATAATAACGAAATTGTTTTGTTTTTGAGGAAGAGTTGAACACAATCCAAAAATACTAGCTCAAGACAACATACGCTCAGCTAACGAATTTAAGAACGTGATACCGTATAAAGTGAATATTTACGTTTAAGTAACTCACGTGAATTGTTTGCTGTGTTGTCTCTTGAAGGTGGTTTTTGCTATCTTGAAGGTATGATGTGAAGTGGATTCCATTACTACGTAGGAATAAACATCTTTCTATTACTGCCGGAGAACGCTTCTTGTAACCTCGTCACTCTTCGTTTCCGATACAGAGAAGTTCCGTAATTTATTCGTTCTGACATCTATTCCGTTTTCCGTCATTGTGGACTAAGTTTCCGTAGCTATATAAAGTTTACTATTCCGTTCAAATTTCTGATCATTTGTGAAATTTTCGCGGAGGTGTACTAGCTATTTGGTGATATATTTGTTCACTATTAGAAATTTCTGTAGATTTTTAGAAACTTTTACGGAAAGGCACTCCGTTATAACGAATAACGGAAATGAGCTCATTAAATATAAAATACGGAAGCTCGCTNAACTTTTACGGAAAGGCACTCCGTTATAACGAATAACGGAAATGAGCTCATTAAATATAAAATACGGAAGCTCGCTGTATTCTTATGGCTTCGATTTTAGGAAACGAACAATGCTGATGATACCTGAAGCGTATAAAATGACATCTTCACAACACTACTCCGTTTAAAATAGTAGTATGTGAGTGCAAACCGCTCATGGCGTGTCAATTCATTGATTATTGTTAAAATTCCGCTACAGGACAAAACCTTCTGTTTACTCAGTGAAAAGACGTACATAACGAAAATATNACACTACTCCGTTTAAAATAGTAGTATGTGAGTGCAAACCGCTCATGGCGTGTCAATTCATTGATTATTGTTAAAATTCCGCTACAGGACAAAACCTTCTGTTTACTCAGTGAAAAGACGTACATAACGAAAATATAACTTTTTTTTTTCATAATCTCGTTTAAAAAACCGCAAATAGAACAAAAGAGCAAGCACTCTAACACAACTTTAAACTAAGAGGTGTGTGTGTTCGTCATTTTCGCGTAAAATCCATACTTACTAAATACTTCGTATAAAGGTGTGGTAGGTGAGTGGTTTGTATTATTGAGTGTTAATATTTCTATTTGTGTCATAATCCCATTACCGGACAAAATACTTAAACTTTTTTTAACCGCTCTGTTATACAAAGTGAAATACATTACGAAACTAAAACTCTTTTTCCTTGTCCCTGTTTGTAAACCTGAAATAAAAATAATAAACTCGCAAACACTCTCCAATGACTAGAAACTAACATAAATACATGCGTCATTCTACATGAATCCCGTATTTACAACATTACTTTTTGTAAACACGTGGTAGGTGAGTGGATAATGTGCTGAAAGTTTTTTTCCTAGTTCAAATCCCGCTACCAGACAAAGTTTTTTTTATTTTTTTAGCGGTTTTATAGTCATTCTATACGCAGTTAACACCCACACGACGAAAGTAAAATGTATTGTTACTATCTATTTTCTAAAGAGCAGAGTAAAAAAAAAACTTCAAAGTTTATGAACACGTTCCGTGAATTCACAGAGATTTATGTGTGATTTAAGGAGACGACGGTATTGAAAAAAAACGAAGAGTCCTTGATTTCAGGCAGATATTGGGATAATTTGTAACCGGTATTTTCCATAATTTGACAGACTTTTTTCTAACAGTGTTGATTCTTGGAGTTGTGAAATCATTTACCTAACTAGCGTATCCTTCCGTTCTCTGTGATACACTGTGACGCTGANCCTAACTAGCGTATCCTTCCGTTCTCTGTGATACACTGTGACGCTGACAGCAGCTGATGAAGCGAAGTCTTCAAGGCCGAGCGGAATATCTCCACCTGGACAATACCCACGCACAACCACCAACATTCTCACACCTGCGCACGAGCTCGGCCAGTTGCGTCATTCGTAATTTATCCGTACGTTTTCGACACTCGTGACAGGAAATGTATTGAAGAAATTATTTAATGTGGGGCTGTGCACAGCGATGGTCGATTGGAAGGAATATATTATTTTCCAAAACACCAAACTTCGAAGAACCCTCAGGCGCTGACTGCTTGTTTCCCGAGGGTAANAACTTTTACGGAAAGGCACTCCGTTATAACGAATAACGGAAATGAGCTCATTAAATATAAAATACGGAAGCTCGCTTTTAGGCTTCGATTTTAGGAAACGAACAATGCTGATGATACCTGAAGCGTATAAAATGACATCTTCACAACACTACTCCGTTTAAAATAGTAGTATGTGAGTGCAAACCGCTCATGGCGTGTCAATTCATTGATTATTGTTAAAATTCCGCTACAGGACAAAACCTTCTGTTTACTCAGTGAAAAGACGTACATAACGAAAATATAACTTTTTTTTTTCATAATCTCGTTTAAAAAACCGCAAATAGAACAAAAGAGCAAGCACTCTAACACAACTTTAAACTAAGAGGTGTGTGTGTTCGTCATTTTCGCGTAAAATCCATACTTACTAAATACTTCGTATAAAGGTGTGGTAGGTGAGTGGTTTGTATTATTGAGTGTTAATATTTCGATTTGTGTTATAATCCCATTACCGGACAAAATACTTAAACTTTTTTTAACCGCTCTGTTATACAAAGTGAAATACATTACGAAAGTAAAACTCTTTTTCCTTGTCCCTGTTTGTAAACCTGAAATAAAAATAATAAACTCGCAAACACTCTCCAATGACTAGAAACTAACATAAATACATGCGTCATTCTACATGAATCCCGTATTTACAACATTACTTTTTGTAAACACGTGGTAGGTGAGTGGATAATGTGCTGAAAGTTTTTTTCCTAGTTCAAATCCCGCTACCAGACAAAGTTTTTTTTTTTTTTAGCGGTTTTATAGTCATTCTATACACAGTTAACACCCACACAACGAAAGTAAAATGTATTTTTACTATCTATTTTCTAAAGAGCAGAGTAAAAAAAAAACTTCAAAGTTTATGAACACGTTCCGTGAATTCACAGAGATTTTTGTGTGATTTAAGGAGACGACGGTATTGAAAAAAAAAGAAGAGTCCTTGATTTTAGGCAGATATTGGGATAATTTGTAACCGGTATTTTCCATAATTTGACAGACTTTTTTCTAACAGTGTTGATTCTTGGAGTTGTGAAATCATTTACGTAAGTAGCGTATCCTTCCGTTCTCTGTGATACACTGTGACGCTGACAGCAGCTGATGAAGCGAAGTCTTCAAGGCTGGCCGTCACCGAGCGGAATATCTCCACCTCGACAATACCCACGCACAACCACCAACATTCTCACACCTGCGCACGAGCTCGGCCAGTTACGGTCTTGCGTCATTCGTAATTTATCCGTACGTTTTCGACACTCGTGACAGGAAATGTATTGAAGAAATTATTTAATGTGGTGATGTGCACAGCGATGGTCGATTGAAAGGAATATATTATTTTCCAAAACACCAAACTTCGAAGAACCCTCAGGCGCTGACTGCTTGTTTCCCGAGGGTAAATGGGGGAGGGGGGGGGGATAAATCTCAAACTTTCCGTGAACGTAACCATGTTCATTTAGATATTCTCTCTCTATCCTCCCTTATCACCCTCTCTCTCCCTCTCTTAGTATTGTGCGTTGTATGTTTTTGCACACGATTGTGCAAATATGTAACATGTTAGCACAGTCGTGTGCAAAAACATACAACGCACAGTACTAAATGAAAAGAGAAAGAGAGAGAGAGAGTGATAACGGTGAGGAGAGAGAGAATATTTAAATATATATCTAGCATGTAACTTATTTCAAGCGGGTCACTGTTTTAAATATTTAAACATTATAACTTAAGCTCAAAAATTTATATTCTCTGATTTGTAAAGACCTGTAAACAAGATCTATTTTTTAAAGACCAAGACTAGCTCTATAGAGTAAGTTATAATTACGTTTACAAATTAAAGTAGTGACAAGCCACTGTCTATCAACCCAGGGGGGGGGAGGCGAACGCCTCGGCTGGTTGAAAAGTGGAAGAGCCACCCTCCCATTCACCCCTCCCCTCTCCTTTGTATTCAGCGCCTATTGAAGAACATATTATTTGAAAATCGCGTAACTTACTTAATAGTTGACAACTGTGAAAACCTACTAGTAATCACTCTAAATCGGAATCAGTAAATATTTACATGATTGCCAGTTAAAACTGCTTCATTCGGAATCTGTAAAAAAAATGTATCTAATCCTTCACTTAAAGGAAATCAACTAATTCAAATACTAGAAAATTACTTATTTATATAAGCGTCAGAACAAAAAAAATTCGTGTGATAAATAAATTAATGAGAAATAAATTAATTACGATTAATTTCGTCGCAAAACAAAAATATTGTCTACACAAAAAAAATTTTGGAAGCGGTTTGGGTTGAAGCTTCGCCCAAAAAGTAAAGTACGCCACAGCTTTTACGATATCACCTCGTAATATGGGTACTAATTACAAAAATAAACTGGCAAACGGTCTTAAGTTTCGTGGTGAGAAATATGTCATGCTGTCGAAATATAACCTACAGGATGAATTACCTAAAACTTCTACCGCAAATATTTCGGAAACGAAAAGTGATATTAATGTATTGGTCTCATAGAACTGCAGTTTATACAAGGGCTCATATTTGTAGCCTAGACACAGATTTTAATAATTATTTGAGTGTGTATTTTTTGAACTAAGTTACATTTGTTCAAACGGAACAATGCCTATTTACATCAAGGAAAAAAAAGGTAAATTAGAATATCAATGGCGTGTTTTGGAGAATTTTAGTGCAAGTAGTTAACGTGCTATCGTAAAATGACAATTTTCGGTACCTACAGTTTTCTGCTCCATTTAACTGCTTAGACACTAGGCAACGATATTCGTATGTTTGTCTAGATTCTCTTTCCTTTACACTTATTGCATTGGGACCTCCTTGTCAGTACTTTGTGATAGTTCATACTACAACTACCTAGACGTAGTACATCCTGGAAGATCGTTTTTACTAATGCTGAAAAAGCCGACATGCTCATGGTGTATGGCGAATGTAGGAAGAATGTTGTTCGTTTTTGTAATGTGTACGCTGAACGATATCCCAAAAGATGTCAACCATCTCGGCAAATATTTGCGAACCTCTTTAACCGATTACGGGAAGCTGGAAGTGTGACACCTCGAAAACGAACAGAAAAAAGAGTAACCGGAGTAGAGGGTGAAATTAATATTCTAGCTGCTATTTCTGTAAGCCGGTAGATCAGCTCCTGTGTAATCGCAATAGAAAGGGAATGAATATGATAAGTGTAATACGCATTCTGCACCCG
This sequence comes from Clitarchus hookeri, assembly GCA_002778355.1. NCBI lineage: Eukaryota > Metazoa > Arthropoda > Insecta > Phasmatodea > Phasmatidae > Clitarchus > Clitarchus hookeri. Next base: position 18,032 of record NQII01008660.1, on the reverse strand, counting down.
TATTATGTCTCTCTCCATCAAGAGCTACATGGAAATGACTTTGAGAACCGTGTTAACTTTTGTATATGTGCATTAAGACATGATACACCAGATTTGTCATGTAACTTGTTTAGTTATGAAGTAACATTTACAAATCATGGCCAAGTCTACCTCATAATCATGCACTATTGAATAGTAAACAATCCCCATTGATTTCGTCAATTGGAACGTCAGCGTCCATAGAGTGGAAATGTGTGGTGTGGAATAGTGAACCATCATTTCATAGGCCTTTTTTTCATAGAAGGAACCCCCGGATTCAGAAAAGTACGTCAACCTCCTATCAACCTCCTAATAGACAAACGTCCACAGAGGTTAGAAAACCTTACACTGCAGACCAAGAGGATCCTGTGGTATCAGCATGATGGTTGCCCAGCGCATAGTACAAGTGTTACTACAGCTTGTCTTCACCAATTGTTTCAAAATCGTTGGATTGGCGAAGGGAGCCTGTATGTTGGCCTACCCATTCATCAGCCTTGGATTGGCGAAGGGAGCCTGTATGTTGGCCTACCCATTCATCAGACACGACCATTAAGATTTGTTTCTGCAGAGAACGCTAAAAGACACAGTCTACAAGAACATACAGACTACACCAGAAGATATGAAACATCGTATTTCAGCTCTCTGATCTGAAATTTCTACTGAAATGCTACAACATGTACAGCAATCTTTACAGAACATGACCGACTGGAAGCTTGTATTGTAGCTGTTGGTCTTCATTTTGAACACAACCTGTGAAGGACAGTTTTCTCTTTCTTCTTCGGAATTCACAGAATGTTGTTTATTCAGTTTTGTGTTTCTTAAGAGAGTGCTGATATATGGTACAGTAAAATCACATAAATGTACAAGATGTAACATGTGTTTTCTTTGACATTCAGAAGAAAACAACGCACGCTAAAACAGAAAAGCAAACATACGAGCATCATATCCTAGCAACTAACTAAGCAGTTAAATGGAGTAGACATGGTAATATTATGATAGCACGTAAAATGCTCACACTATAATTCCGCAAAACATCATTTACATACTAATTTCCTCTACTTTTATGTTATTGAAGTGAAAAGGCAATATTCCATTTGAAAAAATTAACTTTGTTAAAGAAATATACAATCTAATAATTATTAAAATCTGTGTCTGGGCTGCAATTTTGATCCCTTGTCTAAACTTTTATTTTATCAATAGCTCCTTTCATTTGCGAAATGTTTGCGGTGGAAGTTCCAGGTGATTAATCCGGTATGCATATTCTGCGCACGTTTATGTATTCGCAGCGTATGAGAGTCATAGTAAATGTAAGTTAAGTTTAGTTTAGATTCTGTGCTGTAATATATATTATATTATATATATAATTGAACCCACTATATATATATATATAGTGGTTTCTATTTACGTGGTTATCGATGTTCACTATTATCCGCCATTTTACTATGCAAAGGGGCACTACCTAATTAAATTGTTATTTTTAATGACAGATTGATCGGTAGCAGTTAATCTAATTAGGCAGTGAAAAGATTCAATAAGATACACGGATATTCATCAACAAAAGTTTTGTTTTCCGCACGTTTACTGATCAAAAAAAAAAAAAAAAAAAAGGACAAATTCTATCAAATATTGAATTGGTTTTAAGAGTCCACTGTCAAATTAGCACAGTTATTGCCAATCAATCAGTCACTTCGTTAATTGAAACCACTGTATTTAAATTTTAAAGCTTTGATTCTGAACTTATTCTAACTTAGATTAGCTTTTAAACTTTGCAAAGCCATTTACATACGCAGAATACTTACTTATTTTAAGAATATGAAGTATTTTCATATCACAAAACAAATTGCTGTTTGCCATTGTATTTTTCTGTACTATGCAAAATACGACAATGACTTGTACAGCGGCAAAGTAGCGGGGTTGGTAATACTTCAAGCTGTAAAACCTGAATATCTGTTGTATTTTGGGTGGAAGTTCGTTCCTAACAACTCCAAAATTTTTGTGGTGGTAATATTTTGGTTTTGCGGCAAAATAATCGTACTTAATTAATCTCACATCGCAATGCACTGTTTTTTTTTAAACTGGTGCGTATTTCATAATAAACTAAATAACTGATTTCTAACTGTTTGAAGTAGTGAATTTCTTTCAACTGAAGAGATTAGTAGTTTTCTTTATCTACTGATTCCGGATAGAGCAGTTTCAACTGGCAATCAGTAGATATTGACTACTTCCATTTTTGAGTGATCATCAACGGTGCTTTATGGCTTACGGAACAGTTTTGCAATCAGTTGTCGTAAAGTATTCCTGTCCATAACTANTGATCATCAACGGTGCTTTATGGCTTACGGAACAGTTTTGCAATCAGTTGTCGTAAAGTATTCCTGTCCATAACTAGATATATCTTAAAGTAGGTGGAATTATCTAGAATATCTTCCGTACTGTGGGTAACGCATTAGGAAATGTAGATCCGTATAATAATGTCTCGTAAAAACGGCAGGTACTTTTTGAATCGCTGTTTAAATCTCTTTGTAGGTACACGTCTAATAAATATTTGTATCGATAGTAATAATTTTTATTCATGATAATGCTCATTAGGCCTACATCAATGTAATGTTGAAAATTATAATTTTTATATATGCCACAGGGGGTTGATTTGAAAAAGGGGAGGGGGGAATAAGACACCTGTGTGGTCTTTCGAAAGAGTTCCATTATCCGTGAACTAAATAAAACTGTTTAGTAGACTTATTTTAATTTTAAAAAGTAGGCCTACTGTACGGGATTAGCTAGTACAGTGAATATCCATCTTCTTCAGAATGTGTTGGCTTAGAGTAAGTTTGTACACAGAGACGGGATTAGCTAGTACAGTGAATATCCATCTTCTTCAGAATGTGTTGACTTAGAGTAAGTTTGTACACAGAGACGAAATAGCATGGCGGTTTCTTTGATGTGGCCGTGCCCTTTCTCTGATTGGCTGCGCGAGGCTCTGGGAGCGGGCCTTGCGTCTGATTGGCTACTACATGCAGCGATAGGTTTCATATTGGCTGGGCTGCTGAACGGCGTCTCGACATGTTTGTTGGCCAGTGACGCCATATGGCTGGCGTGGCCGGCTGGAGTTCGTGGTATAAGCGGCTTTATTCTTAAGAGTACATTGATTTTTTTTTTTAGGCACAGCGATAAGACGCTTTCCTGTTTAAATGAGATTGGATTAAACACTACGGCTGTACAATTTCATTTTTCTCCTGCGTTTTAAGGAAACTGCGCAGGAAAGCTATAAAAGTGTAATTTTTGACCATCTTCACTATTTTTTTTATCTTAGAATACATTTAATAATGCAAAACAAAACTGTACAGGCTTATGGCAAAAATTTGCATTCCTACGACCTTTATTTGCCGAGACACTCGCAAACGCACTTGCAATGAATGTACTGAAAATATAACCGGACTCTTTTTTTTTCGTGGCCAGCCAAAAGCCAGATACGCAATCTTTTTTTTCCACCCTCGTACTTATGCCCTTTCTGGAAAATGCAACGGTATTAGTATTTCGTTTTGCTTATCATTGTGTTCTCTATCTTATAACTTTCCTTCCTTTGACTCTCTCGCTTTTTGTTTTTATTACTTTACATTCCATCACCCTTTGATTGGTTATTGTTGTATATTATTACAAACTATATTTTATTTAACTGCCAAGCTGCTCGAAGGGTGAGTGTGGCGCGGTTGATCCTGCCATCCACCCTGACTCTCCCAGCAACCTGGGGGTTATTCGCTTTATTCTAATGTATGTATTTCTACTCTACTTTTCTAAGCCATTGTATAGCTGCTCTACAATACATTAACTCTAATTTCTTCAGAGTGGGGGATTCGCCCCCCAAACTCATCAGCTGCCTTCTGACGAATCCTTTGAAAGTTGTGCCTATTTGCACTGGGATTACACAGACTGTGTAGTGGGTCCGCTCCCAATACAAAATTTATAAGGTGGTTTTACATTTGTCCACTTTCGTTGAGCAGGTCCGCTCCCAGCATCGAAGTTTTTATAATGGTTTTCTTTGTAAGTATTAGAGGCGTTTGATCATTTTCAGGGAGAAGTATCTTCCATTTATTGTAGATTATTTTGTATCCACACATCAAACTCATCTAATCTTACAGAGATTTCCCTTGCATATTCGTCCATTATTTTTGCTTTTCCCTTGGTGGACATTATATCATGCAATCACGTCTATTTTATTCTATATTAAGTNTTTCGTCCATTATTTTTGCTTTTCCCTTGGTGGACATTATATCATGCAATCACGTCTATTTTATTCTATATTAAGTCTTCTACAGTATTCAATTATTGGCCGGACTACCAACTTGTTGAGTACTCTGTGGTATTGGCGCCCGAGGTCTGTCGACCAAGAAGCAGGTCTAATTAAATAGGTTGTAGCGAGTAGCTGGTCGTCCGCTGCGGGCCTTCCGAGCAATTAAACAATAAATAAGAGAATGGCGGGGCGGCTGTGTGCGGGCGGGCACGCACATGGCGGGTTTATTGGAGGGCATGCGAGCATCCCGTGTAAACAATCAGTGAAGTGTAAGTAATGAGCGGGCGCGGGTCATCAAGTGCCCGCTGGTGGTAGGGGAGCGGTGTGACGTCACGCTGAGTGATGTCCCGCCCACTCGGGCAGCGGCTACTGAGAGTCAGCCCCCCCGCGGCATTGATTGGTGTTGCGCCTGCCCGGCTCCCTATTAATTACCAACCGGCCCACGCCACCCGTCCCGAAAACATTGGCCGCCCCTCCCTGCCGACACACGCCGCCATTACCACTCGTCCGCTCGCTGTATTTTTCTCTGCGCTCCCGCCGCCATCTAACTAGCCGCCATACTCTTTCCCTTCGCCCTTAAGGCTCCCGCATACCTGGAGCGATAAGGGCGACACTGCCACGCTCATCACTGGCGTGCAGTGTTCTCGTCGTGTTGCGTCTACCTATGTAACTTTACGTGTAGAAGGAGAGTGGCTTACAATGTAGCACTGAGCAATGCACTTGACTGTATAACAAGCAAAACTTACTTAAAATTACTACACACACTACCAAAATTGTAAGAAAAGTACGATAGAAATAAAAATAATAATCCATATAAATTTCACTGGCCAACAAAACGAAATTTTTTTTTTTTTGGTGCCGGAAAACGAAGGACTGATTTGGGATATTTTTAATGTGCTGATTCCAAAAATGCCATCAGATTTCGTATATCAGCTCTAGTTTTTGAGATGCGGGCTTTTTGATTTTAGTTCTGATAAAAGGCATAAGTAAAGAAATACAAATATTTTTGAGGTCAAAATAGAAATGTCATACCCCAAATGCGAATCAAATTAGCCAGATATACCTAGAATTGCCCATGATTGGACCGACCTGCTTATACCTGCTTATTTACAAAATATCCTTGTTTTCTATGTCTTTGGGACAGCAGAGCTAAGAATCAGCACTAGGTTAACAGAAATTGGCCTTTAAGAAATGTCATGATTCAAGGAAAACAAAACGTAATCAACGAACCTTTGGTTTCGAGAGAAAAAATCTTACTTCCACCCTTGCATATTAAATTGGGGCTTATGAAGCAATTTGTGAAAGCTTTAAATCGAGATGGACTTTGTTTTGGTTACTTGACACGTACATTTCCTAGGATTAGTACGGACAAACTAAAAGCCGACGTATTTGAAGGTCCTCAAATAAGGCAGCTTATCAAAGATCCCCAATTTGCCGCATAAATGAACGAGATTGAATCTAATGCTTGGTGTTCATTTGTTCAAGTGGTTCAAATTTTTCTTGGAAATCATAAGGCAGAGAATTACATAGAGTTAGTGGGCACTATGCTTTCAAACTTTAATGTTCTCGGTTGTAATATGAGCGTAAAAGTTCACTACCTCCACAACCACCTAGATCGCTTTCCAGAAAACCTAGGTGATTGTAGTGAAGAACAGTGAGAAAGATTCCATCAGGACATAAAAACTATGGAAGATCGATATCAAGGGCGATGGAATAGCCACATGATGGCCGACTACTGTTGGAGTCTTCAGCGAGACTGTCCAAGTAAACTCCATGCTAGAAAGTCGTATAAAAGAAAAATTGTAAGTGATAAGTAATGCATGTGTGTATAGCTACTTCAAAAATAGAAAACATAGCCTGTCTCAAAAACTAGATATGATAGACGAAATCTAGTGGCTATTTTGGATTCTGCACCCAAAACTTACCCAGGAACAGTTGAAAAATCGTTGGCACCAAAATGGCTGTTGGCCAGTGTTTTTTATATGTTTTTAAAAAATTAATAACGGTCAGATTTAATTAAAATTCAAGCGTATTTCCACTCTGGATGCTTCAAATATCACATTTGGCAACAAAACCTTTGTCAAGTAGGGCAATCATAATATTTATTGGGGCCACGGTGGTGTTTTGGTTAGACTACTTGCCTTCCACCAAGGAGATCCGGGTTCGATTCTCGGCGGGCTTGCCCCAGATTTTCGCATGTGGGAATCGTGTCGCATGATGCTGCTGGTCGGCGGGTTTACTCGGGGGAATCCTGTTCCCCCGTCCTTTCATTCCAGCGCTGCTTCATACTCACCTCGCTTCACTCTCATCGGCTCTCAAAATATCGATGTTAAGAGCCACCTAAATCTCTTTAGTTGTATAGTAGGGCGTTATTAAGAAAATATTGGTGCAAATGTTAAAAACTATTTTTAACATTTGGCTTTGTATGTGTTCAATTTATATAAATATTTATTCTCGTGGCTTTAATATATGTGCTTATATTCAAATATTGAAAAAAAAATTCAACATTATTACTTATTTTTATTACTTACAATGAAAATAATTATTANAATATCGATGTTAAGAGCCACCTAAATCTCTTTAGTTGTACAGTAGGGCGTTATTAAGAAAATATTGGTGCAAATGTTAAAAACTATTTTTAACATTTGGCTTTGTATGTGTTCAATTTATATAAATATTTATTCTCGTGGCTTTAATATATGTGCTTATATTCAAATATTGAAAAAAAAATTCAACATTATTACTTATTTTTATTACTTACAATGAAAATAATTATTACTATAATGCTCCTGCACGATGAATGAGGGGTATTATATTGCAAAATATGCTTTTGGAAGTATCCAAAACGTTAACATGGTAAATTTTTATTAAAAACACACTATTGTTAACTAATTTTTAAAACGATTAGTGGCCTAAATAAAATATTAAGTTAGTGAATTATCAGCTAAAAATTTTAGTGTTATAAAATATACGCATTTGTCTTGTATAGGCCATAGGTACTTTAAGCTGCAATCTCACCGTCCATAGATCTCCCCTTTAGGTGACTAAATACGTAAACCACGCTAGCACAGAGTAAAAAGAACACAGAGGTGAAACACCCGCTTATAACGCAAACTCCAGCTGCACGCGCNTATTATATTGCAAAATATGCTTTTGGAAATATCCAAAACGTTAACATGGTAAACTTTTATTAAAAACACACTATTGTTAACTAATTTTTAAAACGATTAGTGGCCTAAATAAAATATTAAGTTAGTAAATTATCAGCTAAAAATTTTAGTGTTATAAAATATACGCATTTGTCTTGTATAGGCCATAGGTACTTTAAGCTGCAATCTCACCGTCCATAGATCTCCCCTTTAGGTGACTAAATACGTAAACCACGCTAGCACAGAGTAAAAAGAACACAGAGGTGAAACACCCGCTTATAACGCAAACTCCAGCTGCACGCGCCAGTGAAATGACGTCACTCACCAGCAACATGTCGGAACACTGTACGCCAATCAGTTCATGGAAACTACTCGCCAGCCGGCAGCCCAGCCAATAGGAAACCTTCCGCAGCACACGTAGCCAATCAGACACAAGGCCCGTTCCCAAAGCCACATACAGGCAATAAGTGAATGGGTAGTTTCACATCAAAAGAAACGCCACGCCATTTCGTCTCGTATATTTTTATACTCTGTGGCGCTACTATTCTAGGTTATGAATGCCTATTATTTATGTAACCGATCAGAAAGCCTACACCTCACTGGTTGTGATAACGAAACAAGTTCTATTTCAGTTTAAAGAATAAAATGTATAATTTTTTTGCTACACCTGAAACAGTATAAACAATATCCGGTCCGAAAGGGTTAACTTTACTTTTGTAATGTGTACTGATGATTTCGTTAATGGAACAGATAAAGTGCAGTGTTAACATTTCCAGTTGTTTAAAGATGTTATTTAAGGCGGCGATGGCTGGGTAACTGTTGCAAGGTACGTCGACTCTTGCTTNTAAATTATCAGCTAAAAATTTTAGTGTTATAAAATATACGCATTTGTCTTGTATAGGCCATAGGTACTTTAAGCTGCAATCTCACCGTCCATAGATCTCCCCTATAGGTGACTAAATACGTAAACCACGCTAGCACAGAGTAAAAAGAACACAGAGGTGAAACACCCACTTATAACGCAAACTCCAGCTGCACGCGCCAGTGAAATGACGTCACTCACCAGCAACATGTCGGAACACTGCACGCCAATCAGTTCATGGAAACTACTCGCCAGCCGGCAGCCCAGCCAATAGGAAACCTTCCGCAGCACACGTAGCCAATCAGACACAAGGCCCGTTCCCAAAGCCACATACAGGCAATAAGTGAATGGGTAGTTTCACATCAAAAGAAACGCCACGCCATTTCGTCTCGTATATTTTTATACTCTGTGGCGCTACTATTCTAGGTTATGAATGCTTATTATTTATGTAACCGATCAGAAAGCCTACACCTCACTGGTTGTGATAACGAAACAAGTTCTATTTCAGTTTAAAGAATAAAATGTATCATTTTTTTGCTACACCTGAAACAGTATAAACAATATCCGGTCCGAAAGGGTTAACTTTACTTTTGTAATGTGTACTGATGATTTCGTTAATGGAACAGATAAAGTGCAGTGTTAACATTTCCAGTTGTTTAAAGATGTTATTTAAGGCGGCGATGGCTGGGTAACTGTTGCAAGGTACGTCGACTCTTGCTTAGTGCTGTACGCTGTCGGTGCACTTAGCATGAACAAACGGAATGCATTGCGACCGCTCACGAGCAAGCTGAGAGGCACCATTACTATCGACAGGGAAAAATCGCGAATTCGTGTGAGGGCNCATTGCGACCGCTCACGAGCAAGCTGAGAGGCACCATTACTATCGACAGGGAAAAATCGCGAATTCGTGTGAGGGCAAGGTAAACTTAAAACATGTTTAATTCGCAGTTATTTTTGCATTTGTATTACAATTTCTTTGACACGCCTGGTTAACTCTACGTCAATAGTAAAGCCGCAAGAAATGAGAGTATATAAAGCCGTGCCACCTGGTCTGTGGTATAAATCTGACTACTCACTAGGTCGGTAGCCAAGAATTAGTATCTGATGATCGAATATACGGAGGACTGTGATGTATTGCCCATTCATTACACATGAGGTATGGAGTGGTAAAATTACAGTGTAGTGGCTGATATGTAAGCCAGGAAACATCCAGGTATAGTAAAATGTCAACACCAGCGTATACTTTAATACTCAAAACACTATGCCTGAATCAAAGAATGGGTAAGCTCGCAGAAGCGAAATAACTTGGCGGATCCTTTGACGTGGAGTTGAGTTGAGAAATATGAACACCGCTTAACAACGAGATCTTGAGAGCCTATGAGGGTGAAACGAGGGGAGAATGGAGTAGCGCCGGAATGCAGGGGTGAGGGAAACGGGAGACCCGCGAGAAAACCCGTCGACCAGCAGCATCGTCCAGCACGGTTCCCTTTGATGTGGACATTCGCTGATTGTGTTCGCTGTTCTGGAATGGGCATTGTGTTGAATGGCTACTGCGTCATGCGAAATATTCGCAATCGGCTGAACTGCCGGCTGGCGAGTAAGTTAGCAGGCAATCATATTTTCTAACCTATCTTAATTCTAAGTGTTAATTGTGCATCCGACGAAGGGACGGGACTTAATGNGCAGGCAATCATATTTTCTAACCTATCTTAATTCTAAGTGTTAATTGTGCATCCGACGAAGGGACGGGACTTAATGAAACTAGGCATGCTTCGCGGCAGAGAAGGCTTTGCCAGCAATTGCCATAATTGGGGCCATGACTACCTCCCTGAGTGTACTTATATTTAACCTCTAACTGAGAGAGATAGGGAAAAACCTGCATGTGCAGTGTAAAGACCCTCCCTACATGAAATTATTCAAAACTGTTTCATGCATTATAGTATATTCGTGGTTTGTTTTCACTTTTTGAATCAAACCTTAGAAAATTCAGCGCAAATGACGTGTTTGGTTGTTTCTTAAATACACCAAACGTTTTATACTTGTCTTAACATAAAAATATAAAATTTTTTGTTTAACTTAATATTTACTTAAATTTTATCTACACATTGTAGTATTTCATTTATTATTTCTATTAGNGAAATTTTTTGTTTAACTTAATATTTACTTAAATTTTATCTACACATTGTAGTATTTCATTTATTATTTCTATTAGTAAAACAGGTAGAAAATAGATGTGTTGGTAATGTCTAGAATAAAATAGTTCTTAAGCAAAATATTATTGAAGCTAGTGCGCATAAATGAGGTGCGCTGTCCATTTTGGTGTAATTTTCTAGACTCAATTCAGTTTTGTTCGCATGAGGCGGAGGAATATCCTGGAAGTAGCTGAAAGTATAATATTTGCAGGGCATCAGAAAAGTTGGAAGTAACCATGAATGAACTATAGTAGAATATGGTATAGAAGAAAGATGTGTAGGAACCATGCACTTTATTAATCGGGNAGAACTTCGTTTGATTTCTTGTATCTGGCGCTGGTGTAACCAGAGCGACGCTAGCGCATCACTATGATGAGGGGAGCGGCGCACGTGGTTACCCGAGTTGCCGGCCGCTGATAGGCGACGTTCCCACTTGTCGCTGGCAAGTGGCGCCATCTTGCTGGCGCGTGCAGCTGCAGTTCGCGCTATAAGCAGCTGTTCCGAGTATTTATTCTCTGCCCGAGTGTAACTCGAGCTACACTATAAATCTAAATTTATCTGCCACTGATAACAATATCCTCATGGAAGTAGTTTCACTGTTTCGTTAATGCTTGTCGCGGTCTTAAAAGAACTTTACAGAACATCAACACTATTTATCATTAGTAAAAATATGTATATTATTTTCATCAAAACTGACGCTATTAACTGTTACATGTGAGAATGTATTTGAGTGGTGGACTATCATCTCAGCAGTCGTTAAATTGGCTAATGACATTCTGCTGTTTTCGAATTCAGATACACGCGGCAGTTTTGCTTCTGTGTCTTAGGTATTCAGGTTCACATGCCATTATTTACGGTTATTGCCTCGCTTTCTATGCCTTGTTCATGCACCTATTCACTTGATTCACGAGGCAGTGGCGTGACGTAACGATAGGGTCGCGAACTCACTGTCACGACGCGACGTAGTAAATGTTGGAGAACGTTTTTTCAATCGTTTATTGCGCTCTATGGAAACTACACCAGACCACAAGATCATATCGTTTCCGCTATTCCACATTAGCTTTGNCATATCGTTTCCGCTATTCCACATTAGCTTTGCGTCGCAGTGATTTGATAATTTTTCATGCAGTGTCAGCAACCAAATTAAAAGGTTTTCACAAAACTTTTTCCGTAGAGTTTTTCGAATACTGCTATGTGCTTTTTGTAAAACATTGGATACATTCTTACTTTTGAAAACTATGAGATATTCGCACTAAAATTGAGTTTTTTAACTCTTGTCTGTGAAAACAAACGTTTCGTTATAATATTTCAAAAGTACTTTTTTTTTTTGTAAGAAAGAGTTTCTCATTTATTCAAACAATGAAAACCTCGTTGAATTAAGTATTTTGGAAAAATTATATTGTGACCAGATTTTGTATTCATAACTGATACATTCGTATATTAATGGAATAGGAATTGCGTCCTTTTTATGAGATGAAATTTACAAAGTTATAATACATCAGATACAAAATCTCTAAATTACTGTAGTACTGGCCCTGTAAAATATGCTTTATAATGTGTAGTTTGCTTATTGTGAAAAAGTATATATCTATGTTTACAGATCATAATAATATAATAACATACATAATAAAATGGTTTAAGATTATTAATACATTAATGAGAGTTATTTTCTTCTCATTTACAACACAGGCAATTATAAGTTTGTAACNTGGTTTAAGATTATTAATACATTAATGAGAGTTATTTTCTTCTCATTTACAACACAGGCAATTATAAGTTTGTAACACAGGAACCTTCGAAGCATTTAAGGTGTGACTATAAAAAAAATTATGTTTGATTTTAAGTATTAGTATAATTGAATTTTTGTTGCTGTTTTAGCTTGGAGTACGTCGGTGTGTNAGGTGTGACTATAAAAAAAATTATGTTTGATTTTAAGTATTAGTATAATTGAATTTTTGTTGCTGTTTTAGCTTGGAGTACGTCGGTGTGTAGGCGGAAGTTCTGCCAACTGCACAAGCTTACCCTTACTGAAATCTACCAAGTCGTAAATCACAAAATGAAAAATCAACCAATTGTAAATGTCTTGTGCAGAATCAGCCTTTCCAAAGCAGCGACGCACATGTTTACTAGACGGACAGTAGAGCGCGGAAGCTTAACTGCTCTCGTCACGCAAGCCTGCGCGGTCTGCTANTGGTTTAAGATTATTAATACATTAATGAGAGTTATTTTCTTCTCATTTACAACACAGGCAATTATAAGTTTGTAACGCAGGAACCTTCGAAGCATTTAAGGTGTGACTATAAACAAAATTATGTTTGATTTTAAGTATTAGTATAATTGAATTTTTGTTGCTGTTTTAGCTTGGAGTACGTCGGTGTGCAGGCGGAAGTTCTGCCAACTGCACAAGCTTACCCTTACTGAAATCTACCAAGTCGTAAATCACAAAATGAAAAATCAACCAATTGTAAATGTCTTGTGCAGAATCAGCCTTCCCAAAGCAGCGGTGCACATGTTTACTAGACGGACAGTAGAGCGCGGAAGCTTAACTGCTCTCGTCACGCAAGCCTGCGCGGTCTGCTATTGGCGGAGGATCGGCGGTCTTCCCCTCCCTACTTCCGTCTTCCTTCCACTGGGCACACGCGTTTCGTTTCCGAAATAACAACGCACACATCTTCTCACGCAGCCATTCGTACGAGATGAGTACGCGAGCCACGTAGTCGACACGCCACCGCGTAACAACGCAGCTCGCTTGTCGCTAGTTCGTGAAACACAGCCCGTCGTGACTGCAAGTGGCGTCTATTTCGCCCAAATATTACAAACTAGTAGGGACACCAACATTTCGCGTTTTGCACCGTCTATAGGCTACACTCCACTCTACTGTGTATTTTTAAGTCTCAGCTTCCCGTTCATTGGCTGCTGCCCCAGTGTGTAGCCAGTTTTACCATCCATTATAGACTCACGGTAAAGTGACCACTTCTGAAAGTCTCTCATATGGAATAATAGTCAATAAATATATTTTATTTTAGCCTTAGACGTTAATTTCCGAGTGCTGTGGAATATACACCATGTGATTATTACTTACAAGGCAATATTTATTTAAAAAGTTGGTTAAAGGATAAAAATGGCTGAAAGGAAAAAGTAACTAGGGCCTCAAAAAGTGCTCACTTTACCATAAACAGCCTAGAAATATATTCACTCAATGGTTTTTAGCTCATACCAAGTGACACGGGATTCGACGCTTATTTCCTCACAAGTCGGTTATTGGCTTAGAGTGAGTGAAGAGATTTGGGCGGATCTTAACATCGGGGTATTGAGAGCTGATATTGGCTTAGAGTTCATCTGGGCATGTCTGATAAACTGTAAGTCAATTGCAAACATAACATAAACTAAATGTGTTTGAAGACTTACTTGTCCTAAAATGAATTAGCGAAATTTTCCAGTCCCTACAAACTAGACATTCTTAAAAACACCCTACTTAATAAGTACACTTTTCCTAGCGAAGTAAATTGTCACCACCGAATACGCAGTTACACAGATGCAATATAGGGCGTAAGTTTTATGTACGCCTACTCCTTCACTGAAGATTGGTGTTGTATCTTAGTGGCAAAGTTGCCCTTTTGAATGTTCCATACTGGCTAGGCCAGGCATCTGGCAAGGTCGGCTAGTGTTGAGGCCATTTTTCTGGCTCTTATATGGCGTTCTAAATATTCCAACCGGTTTTATTTTTGTGTGCTTGGTTTCATGGATTGCTAATAAGGAAACTTATTTGATGCGTCTTGTACATAAAACGACAGAACTTGTTAAATTGACACAATCAATGAGCCGTGCGATTTGTGTTCGGCTATTAGTAATGTAAGCCATTCATATAACCTTTAACAGCAGTAGACCTACTGCAGTTGTTAGTCAGAAGACTTATTTAAAAAAAAAATATTTATAAATAATATAACATCATGCATTTATTTTGGTCTAAAACAACATTACGTAAGTTGGTCTGGCAATTTTCTTGTGTCTGGGGTGCACCCTTTGTTGAGACACGTCAGTTTTATCCACTTTTGAGGCGGCCATGTTGATGACGTCAGGAGCAGCGTGGGTATGCCCTCCATAGTAGTACCTTGCTTACTCCAGTCGGGAACGGTTGCGTCCGGTCGTCAAGGTCGGGAAACTAGGGTGTTTGGCATATTGTAAAGGCTACATCGACCGAGTGTGGTCTACATTTAACATAACCGCCAGCTGTTTCGTGAAAATGTGCTATGAAAACAAATTAACTTGTTTGTGATAAGACATATTCTCTACATGCATCGGGTGTGTGACGACTTGTGAACATCACCGCCAGTGAAGTCAGTCAAAACACCCTTCCTTTTGTATTGACTAAATGTTTGTTTAATTCTTCTTACCAGTAAGCACTGTGTGTCAATTTTAATAAATGTAATGTTTTTTTTTTAAGAGAATGTTATACTCAGATATACTAATTAAGATATACTCACATGTCATAAAGGAAATTCATTTATAAAAAGAAACAAATATATACAAATATGTCAGGATTAAGAGTACATTTGAGTTTGCTTTTCGTTTAACAATTTAACGTCCATTTTATTGAACTCAATATTTTTTCGTTAATTATTGTGGTGCATGAAGGAAGTGTTGCTGGGAAGGCTGCTCAGCATTCTGTTCCTATTGTGTTCTCTGTCACATCCTGGTTAACCAACACCTGATCCACGTGTACCACCTGGCCATTGAGCGGTCGTTTGGGGACACCACAAGGCATGTTCTTTGGGATTGTGTCCAGGCGTCTGCTCGGGCAGGTGCTGCACAGCTGTATTTGAATCAACTACAAACTCGTAAAAAAGTAGCTGTATCAGTGAAAAACAAGGCACAATATACGAGGGTTTCCATTAAGAAGATTGCTTGAAGTTGAATGTCCCGCATTTTGTATGACGAAGCACTGGAGATACGAAATCAGCTTGTGAAGTGTACGTGTCTGTTACATACCTTTCAACTACGACACCGTGTGTTTTATTTGAAAACGTATTTATTTTTAAACACAATAATTTCTTAATTCAAAAAATACCCGAAATTGGCCTTTTCTATAAACAGGATTATTGTGAAATCCAGGTACCAACTTTATGAGATGATTCGTTATGGAAAATACGGTAGAATCATAATGGCAACTTTGGCTTAAAGTAATTAAGGGAGAGATACCCCCTTAAAAACTGGGAATTAAAGATATTTGTTTAGAAAATGTCAGAAACTACATGCGATGAAACACCAAGTTCGTTAATATTGCTAGTCTGATTTGATATATGTCGTCTGTGAATATTTAGTGGGCGATAACAATCGAGACACACCAACGGATAAGATATTTTATTTCATTAATAATATGGCATCCAATATATTCGTTATGAGAGGCGATGTTAACNAACACCAACGGATAAGATATTTTATTTCATTAATAATATGGCATCCAATATATTCGTTATGAGAGGCGATGTTAACATTTTGACTCGCATTCGGGAAGACCTGGGTCCGAATGCCTGTCTGGTTTCCCAGAATCACTCCAGAGGAATGCTGGGACGGCTGCTTACTACAGGCCAAGGCCAAAGCCGTCCTCTCTCTTGCTTCTCTGAGCAACTTGCTTCGTCTCTAATGACACGACCTTAAATCCGACCTATCTTTTGACACTAGGCCGAGTTTTAACATGTGGTTGATATTTTTCATTAGTGTTAGTGGACTCTGAACCAATATAAACTTGTATTATTGGAGTGGCCTTATTATGGGTGACGTCAAAGAAGGAAATTGTTCCTNGGACTCTGAACCAATATAAACTTGTATTATTGGAGTGGCCTTATTATGGGTGACGTCAAAGAAGGAAATTGTTCCTAATTTAAATGGCAGCCATTAAACTAATACCACTTTTTAAATTTAAGAAAAGAGTATGAATTATTCTGGTCAAATATGAAAAAATTAATAATTTTTCAACGTTTTTATAGATAAAAGAAATAACTGCGAGACTTCACTTTGTAGCCCTATGTTACAACTCGCATAATTAGCATTTATCTACTGGCATCAATTTTTATGAACAGCAAATTTTGCATTTTACTTCTTTGTTTGTGATCCACTGATTTATTTGTCACATTTTTGTAACTCGCTGAGTCTTATGAGGCCATTGCTGGATCAAATAATCTTAAAATTTACATCCATTCCACACCCACAGGCAGTTTAATTTAAGTTGCTCTTCTAGTCGATGGAAAACGAAATTAAATTGTTAAACTAGCCTTCATTAGCTGTACCAATGGGTAGGAACTTGCTGTTAATAATCAAACTCTTTGTTTTATCTAGTGAAGCTAGTACAATTTTATACTATAATGGTTTAAGATGGAAAATAATTTACTTCATATACATACGACACATTTATTTTTTCTTATTTGTACACAGTAATTACAGACTTAACTGCAATGTATTGAAAATAAATTTTATTTATAGAAATATAGCAGTTTTAATAAACTGCTCAATAAATATCTTTAACATAAAAGTTGCACTGTGCTGAAAGAAAACTTACTATAGGCTATTCACGGTAAAGTGAGCACTTTCGAAAGCCTTGCCATTTGGAATAATAGTCAATAAATATATTTTATTTTATCTTTATACGTTAACTTTCAAGTGCAGTGGAATTTGCACACTCTGTTTATTACTTACATAGCAATATTTATTTTAAAAAGGTGGTTTAATGATAAAAAATGGCTGAAAGGAAAAAGTAACTAGGGCCTCACTTTACTGTGAACCGCCTATAATTTCTCTGGCCGAAAATAATACATTCTTATAAAAACACAAATAAAAAATATAAGAAGAAAAATATAAAATGCGAAATGAAGTGGTTANGAAAATAATACATTCTTATAAAAACACAAATAAAAAATATAAGAAGAAAAATATAAAATGCGAAATGAAGTGGTTAAAAAAGAGAGAACGGGAAAGGAGATGAAATATCCCGGAGGCATAACCTAATTGCTTCCTTTACCCAAATTCATGATTTTTGTCATTTGCGTGAGCATGAATGAAAGCGCATCTTTGCATTTAGCGTCGTGTAAAGCGTGTTCCAGGTACGGAGTATCTTAAAAACCTTTTAATATGTTTGTCAGAAACGGGGGTGACCTCTGTAGCAGCTATCGCTAAGGCATTTTTTAAAGGCGGATTAGGCTTAGCCATTTTGGATTTTCGCTATTTTGGCCGTAAGTTTCATTTTATAAGGTTCAGAGAAAATTCCCCCCCCCCTTACATGACATAAATAAGAGTGTCTAAAAGTTAATTAAAACTATTACAACTCTACCGTGTTTATTAATTTTTGACTAGTGACTGCCAGCAAAAAATACAAATTTTTTTTCTAGGGGCCGTTACAGAAATTATGATAGCAACAGTAGTAGTCTAGTAATACCTGTTTTAGAAGATGTGCAAAGCAATGACCTATGCCTTGTCGACGCCCAAAATAAAATATAAAATCTGTGTTGCAAGTTACAGAATACATTTCG
>NQII01008659.1:29646-72226 GCA_002778355.1 Clitarchus hookeri | reverse complement strand
TTGGGGTTACGTAAAATACGTGGTGTATGGGACACGTATGCCATATATATATACATGTTGCGTGAGCGTGTGGTTCATGTAATTGCAAGTGTAACTTCCCAAATGTTACAGAATGTGAGGCACGATAAAGAGTTTCGATTGGGCTTCTTGAATGTCACTAGAGGTGGCCACATTGAGTGGGTAAAGTAACATGACTCCAAATTTTATAGTTATAAGTATGCCTGTATCAAAAGCATGGTTTCTGTACCTATATTAATTACACAGTTACACTCATTTGGAATCATAGTAATTATTCTAGGACATACTGTGTTTATTATCCATGTCTTAAAATGCTGAGGATATCATAATGTTACGACAAACTAAATACAACTCAGTTAAAAACAGGCGAAGTAATATTACGTCCGCAACACTAAAGTCTTAAGCTGGGATCACAATTGAAAGCATAACAGTAACCGTAGAACCAGTGGCGTGTGGTGAAATGTCGCAAGGTAAGCTGGTGCTTGCTTAGTGCTGTACACACTCGCCGTACGCAGCAGGAACCAGTAACCAGAGTGGAGCCTGGAGAAACTGAATATACTGCGACCACTCAAGAGAGAGCGGCGAGGCACCAATTACACACGTGCTGTGACGTCAAATGTACTACTACGTTTAAGTGGCCGATGTGTAGACTAGCAAACGATAAGGTACAGCACAGAGAAAGACACAGCCTTTGCAACAGTTCATCACAAGCCGCTGCTAACACTGCTAACTCGTAGCAAAATTTCATTGACCAAAAATAATACAAAACTATTCAATTGTGAATCAATGGCTCACAAGGTTTCTTGTCGAGTGTAATGTTCTAGTATGTAATGTTATGTCCCAATGCTCTGCGCCAATATTCTTTGATTATGAGCTCGCCATTACGGTCGCTGTCCGGGTTGACTGACGGGTCTCGACCGGGAAAATTCTTGAGTCCACTCACCTGAAGGCTAGATTCCACAGTCATATACTCAGGCAGATATCTATGGGATAACCGATTTTATCTAGAAGAGATCCTGTCTAGTTGTACTTCAAAGCACTTTACCTCAGGTCCACTTTTGTTTTAAGTGCTACACGTCTAAAGTGCCTTCCCGCGAATCAGAGTCGTTCAATACTAGAGTATCTAGTTTTGATTGGAGTAATAAACTACCGCACTGCCAATAACCAAAGGAAAGTAACACCCGATTTTCGTGAATAGAGTTCCACGCATGCCATATTTCAATATCTTACGTGCATGCGTGCAGTTTTTCTTCTAGCCAGTAGCCGCATGTGTTTGTGAGGAGAAATTATAGTTTTTGAATAGGCCAGTCAATTAGGTTAGCCGGTTCTAAACGTCTGTGATTCGTAAAGAGTCATGCGAGATGCATAGGAGTGAAAACCATCCAATCGCTATAGAGGATATGAGCTAAAGTGTTTTGAAAAACAACTAGGTAGGAATTTTTTTCGCAAAAATAAGACGTCTCTAACTTTCAACTGTTGATTGTACACTTGCTACCATCGCGTATATAATTTGTTCGAGTCTTTATTAATGATTACAATTCATTCAGGATCTGCCACATAAGCCGTGTAGCAATGGCTGAAGTAACAAAAACATAATCTGAAGTCTGGTTTGTTCCTGAAGAAGCCGCGAATATTTCGCACCTGTTTTACGGTGGAAAGATTCCAAGACTGGTTGTATTGCAAATCACTTTAATTCAGCTCAGTTTTCGTGATTACCTAGAGGCCAGAACATTTTTTGTACTAATTTTATGTATACCTTCAAACATGTCCTGGAAAGACAATAGGGCCTACTAGTTATGACATCCCTCTCTGACAGCAAGCAGATAATTAACAAATACTAATTGCGAACATTTTCGGTCTGTACTGACTGCACTCACGGGGGAGAGGGCTTATTTTTTTTTAGCCAACTCGAGACTTTTGAAAATACGCGTTTTTCAGGAAATGGGCTGACATTAAGCGGAGGAAATATCTAGTTGCTTATATGTTATAAACAAACTGCAGGTGTGAAATTAATTATGCCATGACGACACGAAATTCTGTGCTCACAGAAAACTTAGGTTTTGACACTCAACGTATCTTAGTCGTCTGTGGCTTCGTGTTTTCCAGCTAGTACTTTCCATTGGAAGTGGGCATCAAGTTTATTTGTTATAATTTGTACGGGGGAACTATTCATCTCGTCAATCATTATGAATCATTACTTTTTAGGGAGGGAAACTATTTTCCCTGAAAGGCAATTAATGTTCCTTATGAGAGTGGTAATTCCCTGTCATTACCCCATTTATTCCCACACTGACCGCCCTATGATATTTGTTAGACTTGTCAGGTGTCTAGCCACGAATTACAATGCGCATCGACGTAACGTGTTGCTCTAATTGACCCAGTCGAGTGTGTCTGCTACTGAAGACTCGGGGCCAATACCAAAGGAAACTTGATGAGGTTCCCGTAGGATAGTGAAGTCTGCCCTGTGTGGAGAACTTGACACGAAAAACACGCGATCCTATATCAAGGCTGCTAGGGGCTATCTTAGCACTTTTGAAACCACTCTTCGGCAAATGTTTCTTCGCACTCGCTGCTTATATCCTTGAGTAAGCAATGAATGTATTATTCCCTAGCTACAGAAGACTTAAGGATGACATAACTTAAACAGTGGCGTACACCGCAAACTAGCGTCACTGGCCAGCAACATGTCTGAAAGCCAGTAACTAATCAGTGCATGCCAACCAGCAGGCCAACTAATAGGTGGCCAATCAGAAACAAGGCCCTTCTAGAGAATAGCGTATCCAATCTGCTAACGGGTACGCGAATGCCTCGCCATTTTACTTTTGTGGCTTCGTCTTCAGACAAACAATAAAACATATTAGGGACACTAACTTACAGTTAAAATATTTTAAATTATTTGAATGTTATAAGATTATTTTTCATGTGTACTAGGGATGACTTTCTTTCGGTATTGGCTGTGCGAATGGATAAATGAAAATTCGGCTTCTCTGACATTTTAAATCCATGATTTTCCTTTAGACAACTAACTTGCCTCGAGTTGTATTAGTCCATCACATACACAAGAAGTTTATATTGTTTTGATAAACCTCTTAACAAAAATATTTTTAACGATAAAACGCTATCTCTAATAACTCTGCGAATAACACCAGATTTTTCACACAAACTTGTCTGGTGTCAAAATGTATTAATGTATAATGTGTTGTTTGTAGGTAGTTAAAAAGTGAAATTTTCTACGTCATTAAGTATCTGTCTACAACATAGATCTCGTTAAATGCCCTCAGCGTTTCTGAAACATTGTGTGTTGACAAACGGCATCTGTTTGATGAAAGATATATTACGCTTGGCTTTTAGAACTGTCAAAAAAGATGAACTCCTCTGGGGATAGTGTAAAGTATGCACGGACGTCGTTTAAGTGATTTATAGAAGCAAGGAAAACCTTTCGATGAAAGAGAAACCTGCACCTCGAGGGAATAAATCTGGCTTCTAAAATAAACGAGGAGGCGCTCAATCAGCTGATAAACATGACGAGTTGTAAAACTCTTTGTGCTGGCTGTCTTGGCGGAGATAGCACTACATCTTAAAACTGCCACAATACTGATGATTGCTGCATCTGCCATACTCCGTTCAAAATACAAGGTACAATAAAGAACACAAACACGCCATTTATAGATTAAAAAAATAAATTTGTATTGCATATAAGAGAACGAACAATATTATTACATGTAAAAATAGCGACTCAGTATTTTACAAAAAAAGTTTTTAGTAGATTTTCTTTAAAAAACTAGAACTCTCAAATGAGTTTTTCAATTTCTCATATCCTTAATTAATAGAACCGCTCTTGAGTTAGGAAAAAGCAGGAAAATTACAAACAGTTTTCTTAAGTTAATTATTTAAATTAGACCATTATATTAAATTAAAATGATCTACTTGCATTTAATTGAGAAGGATCCTCGCACGCAGAAAACTTCTGCTCGGAACGGGCGGTGGAAAGTGAGCATTGTGGCTCCTCTGTGAGGAAGTGAGTTCAACGACACCAGCTATCAGCACGCAGCTCTTACATTCCGCTGTGCCTCACATCGTGTCCCTACCACGCACTTGTCCGGTAGGCCGTGCAGCTTCTTCGTGAGAACTATTGTTTCTGAAATTTCAGCACCCACGCGAAGGGATACAGGCACAAAGCTGTTTACTGAGAATACAGCTGTGCTCGACAAGAAGCGCATTCAAGAAATATGGAGCCATTACTTGTAAAAACAAACCCGAATATACTTGAAGAAAATATATATTCCCATTACAAATTAAACGTATTCAGTAATAAATTAACTTTTTTTTTAGTAAAGTCGCTATTTAAACATTTTATATTGATTGACTGTTATAAAATCTTAGACCATGTAATATTCTGCACGCCATCGCGGAACTTGTAAGACTCCACGCTGCACGATTTCTACAGACGTAATAAGGCCTCTTACAAAACGACCACCAACAATTTTTCATGAATTTATTTTGTAACAGACTAGATATCAAATAGTTGATTTCTTTCGCAGTTTGTTTTGCATGGCAAAGCGAACTTAGTGACAGTAATAATCCTGAATAAACGTAAGGCCATGCCCTATGAAATCCAAAAAACTATGAAATTGGCAAATCACGAGGTTAACGTTCAGCCATATTAAGAAAAACCAAGACCGCCGCGGGCCGCACTCACGACACTTGACAATAATATTTGTAAACTAAAAGTAGGTAGGTAATTCGATGACATTTAAAATTCAGAGTGTCGTGTATCGTCTTGCAAGTCGTTTGTTTATTCGTTCGATATGGTGATGGCGGGCGGAGGTAATACATGAAATATATGTACAGAAGTCGCCTGACTGATAAAATAATGAAAAATATCGTCTAGTTTCATCTGTGACTTTAAGTTTTAATAAATTCGTATTATTGATTCCTTTTCATTTTTGTAGCAGACACCCTAAAAACAAGAATTGGGTAACTTGTATCTACTGAAGCCGGCGAGCGCGTACCACAAAGAATGGGGTCGCGGGCCGCAGTTTGATAACCTCTGCTCTAAAGGATACAGACGGCCAGTTCACCTTAAAAGCAACCAAGCTGGCGAATTCTTAGGTCTCTAGAAATGGCTTCGGCATAAACATAGTATGGGAAAGTTTACGAGCTCAACATGCAGTTACGATTTTTGTTATAAGCATGTCGCACCTCACACAGTTGCTTAGTAGAAAGAGAACAGAGGCTCGAATCAGCTTCCAGCACGTCTTCAAGCAACTGCACATTTTATTGTCGCAATGCGTTTATGTCCTGCTCTGTTGCCAAAGTCTATTAGAGTTTTCTAGTAACAGCTGTTATGAGCAGTTTTTTCGGCTTTGTCATGTAGACAATCTTTCTTAAAAGACAGACTTAATTTAAATACTCATAATTGCAAAACTACAATTAACATTTTAGCACAACATGCGAGCTATTAAAGAGTAAAAATATTTAGTATTAATGTAAAAACAAACTGAACTTGTGAGGCCTGGAAATTCAGCATCGGTTTCAAGCGAAATAACTTCTGTGATATTTCTCACAACTACAGAACGCACATTTCAGGTTTTGCACGAGATTGTATAGTATATATAGTATCCTTACCATAATTCTAAACAAATTATTACATGGTTTTGTATGTTAGTTAAATGACAAGGACCAACCATATGTAAGTCGTTCTGGAAAAATATCTGGCAATACGCTTGTCATGAAAATGAACATAGGAAATATCTAGTGTCAAATGCAGAGGGAGGTCGAGGTCTATCCTGCTTGAAAATAGTTACCTCAGAATGCACATACAGGCTTTGAGGAAAATGAAAATAAATTCTTTATGGAGATGGATAATAAAATAAATTACTGTTCCTTCGAAGAACACATACTGCTGATGCACAATATTCCTGGCATCTCAAATAGTGCAGGCACTCAAAAATTATCTAGATAAAATTTCGATTAAGCTTGGAAAGAAGGGTTAATTTTGTTTAGTTTTTGATGATGATCAATATACTAAAGCCCTAATGAAATACACAGTACCAAAAATTGTACAGTAGCTTTCAAAATTATGGAAAAGTTTGTTATTTAAAATATTATTGGCCCAACTTCGAGGAAATAATAAAATAAAAATGAAATATATATATACTTGAATTATTGTTGCCTGTTCATAATAAAGTGACTTTATTCTTAAACTTGTAGTTTTTGTAGGTATTATTCCATTTATTACCAGATCAACAGTTTGTGTACATGTGCAGTTAATACTTGATACTAATAGATATTCTAATATTGTAATTCTGTTGACTGTCCTACAACGAAGTATAATTAATTGTTGTATTTATTTTGGTGTTTAAGGTAAATTATAGGGGGCCAACTTCAAGCTTTGATGGCATGCAAATTTTTATTTCGTGAACAGGTAGGTTCCACCTAAAGTGTGGAATGTGACAAAACCCTCAGCCTGTTCTCTGTCTCTTGTGACTTCGGGTAAAGTACAAACATACAGACTCTATAACGGGCTTGTGGATGTACTGGAAACTTGATGGCTTCCAGAGAGGGAATATTCGACAGGATGGGGCAAGATTTCTCGGAGAACATCGGCGGCGACTGCGCAATGTCCCGACCTAGTTCCTATGACGAAAGACACTAGTCCGTGGCAAGTGGCCAGGGAGGACATTCTCCCGGCAGATCAGATACCAGATGTAATAGCAGGTTCAAAAAGTGATTTCAACCAGTGGAATGACATTTGATTAGAAGTACGTTATCACAGTTCTAAAGATTGCCAAATAACAGCAGTGTACTTGGAATCAGATGCGGAATTCACGGCAAATAATAAGAGAAAATGAAAGAAACCGTTTTCAGTTTCTTTGAACTGTTTTCATTGTCGCGTGTTCACAGTGCAGCATATCTCAGCAGCGATTGCGGAAATTCTTTCCACGGACATTTTAATACAAACTGGCAAGGTCTCTAAAAGTGTCATATTGAAATTACGTGCAAGAACAAGAAGACTGCAAAAAAAATTGATAAGGAGAAAGGTCTTTTCAGAGTCGATCATAATAATGCACGTCAAACGCAGAACTAATAGACTGCGTATAAAAAATGTAAACCGAAGAATGCCAAACAAGTTCGCAAAATTTCTGTGTGTGTAAGTAGATCCTAAAACGTAGCTGTCATACAGCTGGGGACAAGGAAAGTATGCAGTGACTAGCAGGAGTACTTCCAAAGACGGTCGTAGAAGCGAGCTGTGAATAACTGCTACAGAAAGCTCAGAGCAATGGATGAGCGTGGAGACAAGAGGAGTGTTCAGTAATGTCTAGTGAATTGTTCCAATATGTGCTGATAATGCTCACAACCACTCTCTCTAGCAGTGTTTGGCTATTCAAGCCATATTTCACGCTAATGTGCTTTTTCATTGTCTCAAAGAGATCTACACGAGGGCCACAGAAATGTAAATATTTGTAGTCAAATGACTATAGCTTTCAAAATATAGCACCGAAAAGTGGAACATTTCAGAATATAGGAGCCGAAGTTTTTATGTCCCCCATTAAATTTGCCAACTAAATCACATATCATGTGATATATACATTGAAGAGCCAAAAATACTGGTACACTTGCCTAATATTGCGTAGGGCCCCCGCGAGCACACAGAAGTGCTGCAAGACGACGTGGCATGGACTCGACTAATGCCTGAAGGTATGCGGAAGGCAATTCACACCATGAATCCTGTAGGGCAGTCCACAAATCCATAGGAGTGCGAGGCGGTGGAGATCTCTTCTGAACATCACGTTGCAAGGCATCCCGGATATGCTCAATAATGTTCATGTCTGGTGATTTAGGTGGCCAATGGAAGTGTCTAAAGTCAGAAGAGTGTTTCTGGAGCCACTCGATATCAACTCTCGGCGTGTGGGGTGTCGCATTGTCCTGCTGGAATTCTCCACGTCCGTCGGAATGCACAATGGACATGGAAGGGTGCAGGTGATCGCAGAGGATGCTTGCGTAGCTGTCACCTGTCAGAGTCGTATCTAGATGTATCAGGGGTCCCATCTCACGCCAACTGCACACGCCCCATAACATGACAGAGCCTCCACTAGCTTGAACAGTCCCCTGTTGATATGTAGGGTCCATGGATTCATGAGAATGTCTCCATATCCGTACACGTCCATCCAACCAATACAATTGAAAACGAGACTCGTCAGACCAGGCAACGTGTTTCCAGTCATCAATAGTCCAATGGCGGTGTTGGCGGGCCCAGGCGAGTCGTAAAGCTTTGTGTCGTTCAGTCAACAACGGTACACGAGTGGGCCTTCGGCTCCGAAAGTCCATATCAATGATGGTCATATCGAAATTGCTGTCTGGCTTCTCTTCATACATAGCTAAGAGAAAGTCTGCTCCTTCCATTGAGATATCTTCCTCTGAGGATGCTGACTTATATTCTTTGACGAAGAGCAGTACTGCTGTTACGTTTCTGAAATTCAATGACATGGCCAGTTGCCGTACATATTTAAAAACCGTTTCGAAGCAACCTGTCAATGCAAACTTCAACTTACCTGCACTTCCACCAACATCTGCAGCAGCCAAGCAACACTTACTTCGTGTGTTTCACCAAGTGCAGCAGTGACGCTGTGTTGATCTTCCACCTACCGAATGGGGTTGGAAGGTTGAATATGGTTGCTTTAGGCCTGTTCCAATACTTAAGGAGGCAGCTGCCCAACACATATTACATCCAATTACATGCAACTGCAAGTCAGGATGTGAACGGAATTGTGAGTACCGCATGTGTGGTTTACAATGCTCCAAAATGTGTGGTTATTGCAGTGGTTGTGGTTGTTGCAATAGTGAAACAACAAAGGAGGACGAGGATATAAATGGCAATCCTTAAAGCGACATCGAAAATTATGAAAACGACGACCAATATGGATATGATGAAGCATGTGAGAGGCTATCACCTGCACGTGATTTCGTTACAAAAAAAATAATAAGTCAGTGTGGGGGAGGTAATTTTTAATTTATTCGATTTTTTTTGTAAATTTTAAGTGCGAAATGGAAAAGCAAGCATTACTTAAAAACAGTCGACTGTCTTCGTGCGGAAATTTGATGCTACAAACCACCCAGGGAGCACCAGAATTGTATTCGTCAACATTTAGTTGAAGGTAAGAGCTACAGTGTTTTATACTACGTCATTTAGAGGTAAATCTTCCTATGCTCCTGATTTCCTCTTCATATATCGGTTTATTTGAAAACTATATATATATCTACAAATTATACAAAAAATAGTAAGGCCTTGTGATTCTAAAAACTTATAAATGTGGTCTCCTCATATTTGCATTGCAGTTCACCCAGCCGTGCACGCCAGCTCCTAAAACAACTGTATCGGTGGCTGGTCTTTTTTCTTATTGGGCACTTTAATGCTTGCTATTGTAAGAATTTTTTATGCTCTACATTTTTTTGTTTCGAACATTTTTTAAAATAATGTGCATGGCTGAGGCGCATTACGTAAAAATATAAGTTTTCTCAGCAAATCATAGTAACATTGAATTTTAAAATCTCTTACATTTTAAATTATTATTTTTAAGTCGATATTTCTGTATAACCTGTAAAGCCCATTCAAAGGGGAATCGTTAAAAAAAATTACGTCTCTAGGAATAACGAGAATTTCACAATATAATTTTTAATGAATGGTTAATAAAGTCTAACTTGGTCGACTTCAAATTGAAAATTACGTAAAATTCGTGTAAGGATTTCTTGCGACTTTTTGTATCATGAACTGTGGCACTTCCTTAACACACTAGTGCAGGTTTAAGTTTGTTGCTTTGAATCTATGGGTTAGCCTTGAATTTGGCTTTATTTGATTGGAGAATTAGTGAGCTATTTTGGAAGATAGTACAATATGAAAAAATAAAACTTGTACATTATATGTCGGGAAATACAGAGCCACTTCCTCTCGAATTTGGCATACTAGTAATTACTACTATTCGTCATATTAATAATAGCAATATATATTGTTAAGGCACTTATTTTCAAAATGGCGGCCAATTAATGTTTCACTTTTTTGCTATATATACTAAAATGTTTGGCTAATTTCGACCAAATTTTATATGCTTGAAGTATCCATTTAAAGTATGGAGTTAGTCATATATTTCCAACTAACAGCCACGTAATTATTATATGTTAGTATATCATAAGCCTCAAACAATATCAACCAAACTGTTAATACTGGTAGTATATACGTCAAACATTGAATGTGCTGGTGCAATACCGTTTGGTTCTCCATTAATGAAGATAGCACCGCATGATAAAATCTAACTTTTATGCCATATGTCAGGGATCAATATACCGATTCCCACCGAATTATGCACCCAAGTGTAGCAACAGTAGACCACGTAAACTTGCCTATTTTAGGTGTGTATAGTATAATTTACAATAAGGCTGTTTAAAAATAATTAATATGGGTTTGTCATATCTATTAAATAGTTTAAACAACTTCAGTTACACTTTGTATGCTGAGAGTATCTATTAGAAACATAACATATGTTTATAGAGTTATTCTTTTAACAGCATTTTTTAAAGAAAATGCCAGGTGACAAAATGCAACATTTATGCTATATGTATGGGACCAATCAACTAATTCCCCATAAATGTTTCACACAAGCAGTTTTACAGTATACCATGCAAACTTGCGTGATTTAATTGGGTCAGACATTTTTTTTAATTGCCAAAATTGTTATATCTCTAAATAATTAGAAGAAATTCAACCAAACGTTTTATGCTGACAGCATCTATTAGAAACATCAGATATATGTATACAGATCTTATTTTAAAGCCACCAGGTGAGAAAATAAGGCTTTTACGCTTTATCTCGGGAATTAGTGAACCTATTTCCACCAAATTCTGCACACAAGTAGTGCTATGAAAGGCCATGTAAACTTAGATGATTTAAGTGACTCACGCCTTTGTTTTCAAAATCACGGCCCTGTAAATACTTGTGATTGATAAATTCAGTCTACCAAAACATTACACAGATTCCAAACAAAGCTAATGCTCTGAATTCTACTAGTGTAATGCTCTTGGTTTCACATCAGCTTATGGTACAAGGCGTTCTGAGTTCGAGTACTGGGTAATGCATATGTGTATTTGTAATTTTCTCACTAATATGCATGTTTCTGGTTCTATCTTGAATGACATCGCTGTTAACGATACGTCAAAGTCACCTACCATCTAACCTTTTATGAGGCCTATGAAGACTGTCTTTGGGACGTAATTATACGACTTTTTGTTTTTGAAAATTTACAGCTTCCCATAACAGATAAAACATTCATATTTCTTACGTTGATAGCGAACGGATGAATTGGTGCGCCTGTAATTTTGATATGTTTTTAAAGTTTGGAACATGGGTGAAAACATTTCCGAATATATGGTTTTACATTGCTGTGGCTTGTATGTAATTCAGAACAAAAAACATGCCCAAAGTATTAAATTCTGATTAAAAACGGTATATTGAAATAATAGGTGACAGCTGAAAAACTCTCACAATTTTCTTTCGACGAAACCCATAATCACACAATTCTGGTGCCGGGAGGTGTCCCACTCGCGCGGCGTATCCTTGTGGAGCCAAGGAGTTGTGGAAGCGACTGTCCGCGGGTGGCGGAGGGGAGGTTCGCCTGCCACCAAACTCACAGAGCGAAGGTCACACCGAGCACTGATATCTAGCGAGGTATCCGACGGCGCGACAATTCCGCTCGTGCAGTCACTGGCAGACTGGCCAGGGCGGAGGCGGCCTCAGCTTAGTTTACAAATCTTGGGTTGCGCCAGTGCGCCAATTTTGTCTCACGAATGCCTCTTAAAACTTTTTGTGTATTATGTATGGCCGTTAAAATGTATACTGTCAGCATTACATTGTAATCGTTTATGTCTTTACATGTTATTGTAGCAATTCATTTGAAAGAGCGGAATTTTGTGCAGTGTTGGCTGAGCTGTACAGAAGTTGTATTGAAATTATATTATTTGAAATTAAATATGTTTTACATATTCGAATTTGTGTACTTAGTGATGACATTCTATAATTTGCGGTTCAAGTTTTGCATTTATTAATTTGGAATCTCGCAGTTTATGAAATAGCAACCGTACAATATTTTATTCAGCATAAATATTTGTCGCCAAGTGACATGTATTCTTAAATATGTCATAAAGTCATACATTTTTCTGTTGGTTTTTTTTTTAGATATCTATTAACTGAAATATTTTGGAATACCAAATTTCTAGAAAAAGCCATATCGGTCACACTAATGGAACAACAAACAAACTCTTAGAGAAATACAAAATGTCAACTCTGTGTTGAAATTAATAGAAACTATGTGTACATTAGCATTAATTACAATGGTGGTAAGAAATTTTGGGATTGAGTTAGATGTTTATTCCCAGAGATACATGTTCAAATGAATATAAATGTCAAATAACAGTTAAGAATTAAGGGGGATTGGGGTGAATATAAAATTTAATGTATACATTATAACGAAATACTTAAGTCACATGTGTCAGAAGTATTACCAATATAGGCATCACGAAATATAAACTATTTTGTCACTTCCTCACCGAACTCATAATTGTGAACGTTGTAAAATTGCTGTTACGCTTATTTTTTTATTCGCAAAAAGACAATAACAAATTCTGACTGTATTGCCACAAAAATTATAATTTCTCGCATGGAAGTATGGTTACCTCGTATCAACGAGATAGTGAAGAAGGTTGGGGATGGGGGCAGCTCACTTAGAGCTGGTGTACTTCGTGACAGCCTTGGTGCCCTCTCTGACTGCGTGCTTGGCCAGCTCCCTGGCAGCAGAAGTCTCCCGGCTGTCTGTATCTCGCGGCTGGCGATGGCGAACCGCTTGTTGTAGCGAGACGCCTGGCTTCCGCTGAAATGCACTCAAAGATGTCGTTGACAAAGCTGTTCACGATGCTCATGGACGTGGATGATATTCC
Organism: Clitarchus hookeri; assembly: GCA_002778355.1. Classification (NCBI taxonomy): domain Eukaryota; kingdom Metazoa; phylum Arthropoda; class Insecta; order Phasmatodea; family Phasmatidae; genus Clitarchus; species Clitarchus hookeri. The sequence continues at coordinate 59,224 of NQII01008659.1, read as the reverse complement.
ACTGTCTGGGTGGACCGGCTTCAACACTTTGTACATGTAGATGGCATAGCTTTCCATCCTCTTGCGTTTCTCTTCTTGTCTCCCTTTGAGATGTTTTTGTGGGCCTCGCCAGTTTTCTTGGCTGCCTTGGCACTAGTCCTCGGAGGCATGCTAGCACCTGCCATGTTGTTCTGTGCGGCGTCGCACTTGCGAATCTCCTACTGGCATCACATCGGTAAGTGTATAATCCGCACCACATTTGCAAGCCTGCTTATTTCTATGGAGACTTGCGTTACAATACTATGTTATATATATGCGTGTGTGCCTTGCATGTCACCAGTATTTTACTCCAAACGCCACGACATTATCTGCAATGGCTGGGAAAAAGCAGCAACAGAGAAAATGGAAGAGGCTGCACGTGAAGATAGAAGATGCATTAGCGAGAGCCAATGGCGAAGTTGACGAGAACAACATTCCTCTAATTACTGTTGTTGTGGATGGATCTTGGTGCAAACGCTCCTTTAAATGTAAATACGACGCACTCTCTGGTAGCTGCGACAGTAAGGTATCGCACTAACAAAGTTTTGTGTATAGCAGATGCAAATAAATACTGTTAATGTTTGCTCTCGGGTGAAATATGGTGAATGTATTCCTTCTCACAATTGCTCTAAAGACCACGATGGTAGCTCAAGTAGCATTGAAGCCAACATAATAGTAGAAGGATTAAAAAAGATTGTAGAAATATATAATATCAAGTATGCCAAGTTATAGCCGACGGCGACGGCAGTGTGCACAAAGAAATTCTCGAAGCTAGGCCATTCCAAAATCTTACTGTTGAGAAGATAGAATGTAGGAATAATCTCCTCCGCAATTACAGGAAAAAAATGATCTCTGTGAATGAAAATACAACTCTTGGGAATCCAACTGTGGGGAAAACATTTTACAGCAAAATGTGCAAATTATCTGTTGGAGTGCAAAAAAGCAATCACGTATAGAAAATCACAGGACACCGATTTTCATGTTCAAGTTTCACAGTCGAAATGTGATATTGAAAACGGTCCGAGCCACGAATTTGGCGAGCACAAAAATTGCACTTCTTTAGCTTATTTCTGCAATGGTCGAAAAGATGGCGAGCCGAATCTTGTCCCAGAATTGGTAAAAAGTGGGCTGTTTTCCCATATTTATGAAGCTCGTGAGTATTGGGTGTACATTCTCGGAGTCTCATACATGACGCAGATAGAAACAAAGTTGAACAATTTAATTCAATAGTTGTGAAATTTTCGGTAGGGAGAAGGGCAAATCTTACAAGTAAGCGGTCCTCTCAAGGGAGATGTGCTGGCGCTGCAGTAGCACACAGTACAGAAACCACTCAATATGCGCTGCACAAAGCATGCTCAAGGGCATAAGTCCGAACGACATTTCAAAAAGGTTAGAATTTAGACGGCGGGAATTTAGAAGATGAGAATTAGAAAAAAAGAAATAAAGTAAATCTTCTAAAAACGTCGCCAAAAAAGCTGTGATGAAAACCTTTGGAGATAAGGATTATGGTCCTCAGTGTGAACAGCCTGAGATGCATTCAGGGAACAGACGCGAGTGTTTCTCAGTGCATTAAAACTACCACGAGAGGAGCTTCACCAGTTACAAAGAGACACACATCTCCAGGCAGGAAGCGGAAAATGGCTTGAAACACGCAGACAAATTCCAACTGCCTCGAAATTTGGGAAAGAGTATCGTAGGCGTGCATCAACAAGCTGCGTGAATTTATTTCGCCATATTGTTCATACCTCTGATATTTTAAACGTGCCTGCAATTGATCATGGTAAAAATTTTGAAGTTATAGCTATTGAACAATTAGAAAAACAAAAAGGGAATAAAGTTGGAAAATGGGAACTATTATTTGACAAGGACTTGCCTTTCTTGGGTGACACTCCTGATGGCGTTATTGGAGGAAAGAATCTTGCGGAACTAAAGTGTCCATCATCAGCATTTGGAAAAGATGTTCCTGCAGCTGTCAAAGAAGGCAACATACGGTATTTGAGTTCCGAAGGAGATCATCTGAGACTGAAAAAAACACATGAATATTTTTATCAAGTTCAGGGCCAACTGCACATTTCAGAGAGGGGATTTTGCATTTTTGGTGTTTGGACTTCAGTGGAAAAAGACATGGCAGTACTTTGAATTGAAAGAGATAACAATATTTGGAAACAAGAAATGGAATAATACCTTACAAAATTCTATTGCAACTACATTTTGCCAGAGTTGGTTGACCCCGATGCATACGAGGAGCTTATAATTGATGAAATAAAAAAAATAAAAAATATTGTGTTGCTGCCACTGTGAAATGCTGGAACTGCTTATGAGTTCTGTAGCGTAACTTCTTCAAAAACCAGGAACAAAAATATTAATTATTTCTTAAAGTATGGAATGAGATATAACATGGTTATTTAAAAAAAATTGACTCTGCGTGGTATTAAATTATGCTTGTGTAAAAGCAGACCATCTAAATTTACTAATTTTTTTTATGAACTCATATGTTTTCTGCATGTGTGGTGTGTTCGAACATTTATTTAATATTATTAATATTAAGAATTTATATCTTTTTGCAACTTCATGTTATATATAACTGAAAAAATAGGCGCAGCAGTCAAATACATTATTAAAATTTAAATAATGTAAAAAAAAATTGAAAATTAAATAATTTATTATTATTGTCTAGAAAGTGATAGGCTCGTAATGTACAAAACTAATATTTCAATCAGTGGTGGATCTAGAAAACCATTAAGGAGAGTGCTACTTGAAGAGGAGGCACATTCAAACCTCAAGCTCACAATTAATCATCAAGTTTAAATGCTCCATTTAAATTCAGGTACATAGTGGATAAGCTATTTGAATACTTCATGAAGTTTCTTGTTACTAAAACAAGTGTACATATTAATAAGGCATCTCTAAAATTTCCCTTAGTTTCAGGAACAATCTTATTTTACCGAGTGTAAAATCAAGCTCCAAGTGAGGGGCTGAAGCCCCTTAGCCCCTCCCTCCTGGATCCGCCACTTATTTCAATGAAGCATTTTTTTGACAATCTAAACACCGTCGAACAACAAGGGAAAAATATTAATAAAACTGTGCTTCACGAAAATAATTTCATATATATTTATTTATGCAACTGGTAATTATAATAGTTGTTTCTTTTACATAGTAACATTTTTTAGCATATATGAACCTTACAATGAAGTAATTTTTTTTTTACTTTCAATCATTTTTATGTTCTTTTCTTTTAAACATCTTGCGGATTCTTAGCTCGGCGAAGTCACTTCTAGCAAAAGGTGTGAAATCAATGACATAACATAGAGAGTCATTGCTTGTAGTTATTAGAAAAACTGTACACAGCCAATAGGTTTGTGAACATTTGAAGTTAAAACTGTGATCACTTTTCACTCGTTGTGGATGTCACACGTCTTTTTGTATCCTCTCTTCAGGTTATCATAGAATGGGGAACATACCGGTAGAACATATTTTCGATTTAGCTTAATAACATCACCATATCTGGGAGGACTTAATAAACGACTTGTTCCATCCTCAAGCTTCAAATTCAATTTGGAGCAACAAACAGTTGTGACACCTGTATAAATGTAAGATGACTCTATGTTGAGCCAAATATACGTCTTAACCTGTAGTTAAAACAAGCACACGTATTTTTATGAGCAAATGTAATTTGATTGATTGTTGCATCAACGCAGGCTTCAAATCGTTTGTAATCGGATAATAGTCAACTGTATTTTTTGTACGTTTATTTAATTTTGAAAATTATATTCTGATTGTATTGTAGGGAAAAATTGATGTAAATGTATTGAAAGGGTAATAAATTAAGTAACCTATAGGAGTGGATTTCCAACCTAGCAATATCGTGACTAATAATACTTCCATTATTTTCAAAAAGTAGCTGTAATTTTTACGAGTTACTGTTGTTATCAATAAGCAATAATTAAAAAAGTAATGCAGAAACATTTAATATATGTATCAAAGTATTTTATTTATTATCTAAATTAAATGAAAGCCGTGATACAACCGAAATAACCAGACCCTAAACCATTGCATGATAAAAATACCTCACTACAAGATTGAAATAATACATAATACATCCGCATGTTTTCGTTTCCTACCCAATGTGGTTTCACTTGAAAGAGAGAGAGAGAGAGAGAGAGAGAGAGAGAGAGAGAGAGAGAGAGAGTGTGTGTGTGTATATATATATTTATATGTAATTAAATCAAATAAACAGTTGCCAATTTTCTAAATTGTAGTTCCTATTTCAAATTTCAATGACCTGGGAAAAATTAATAAACCAAAGGAAATGTGACAATATATATAACTAATCTAGTTCTTGAGCCTAAGTGTATCCATTTATGACCTGTAGGTAACCAAAGAAAGGTAGATTCAGATCGGGTACTACCAAATATGGTACAATCGTAGCAAGCATAATAACACAGAAGGTATCTGTTTCTTCCTATTGTTAATATGGTTTTGGAGCGCGGCATTTATAGCGCCAGAATGTGCATGTCATTCACTCCTAGTAAATTTATACCTACGTCTTATAATGTGTTTATCTGTACAAATCATGTTATGTTCGTATATTACAAGTACATCCAGTTTATTGATAAGTGGTCCATATTAAACATATTTTTATTTACATATGTGTATGATTTTTGAAGGATTACATAATATTTATATGTTGAAGGCTTTGATGTTATTAAAATAATACTTATTTGACATGTATGTGTAATAATTTTAATAAATTATTCCGTGTCGGTTTTCAATATGTACTAATTACCTGGTAACGGTGCACTTCAAACCGCAGTGCAGGGCAATCCCTTTCTCAACTGGCACAGAGGTTTCCGCCCTCCCCCAAAATGTTTGTGCAATATGTGGCTACGATAATGAATGAATATGTGCGAGTTTTGCAACCACAGTGTCACCCAATGTCGAAAGCTTTTACCTGTAGGACTTAAATATTCTTTATGTGGTCCCACCAGTTTGAAGTTGTTATTTGCACCGCGGCAAGTGGTATAAACTGGTATATATTATATTCGAAATGACTGCAGTTCAGCCATGTAGCTTAATATGCTATATCGTCGAAACCATGTATTAATTATATTTTAACCTTGTGTGCTGGCAGTATATAATACAAATATCAAATATATCTACACAAAGTCACTTGTGTGCATCATTTTGTAAGGTAGCATCAGATAAAAAAAATATGAATATTATGTCACATCTTCGCAAAAAACCAACGGATTACTACAAAATTTGGCAAACAAGTAGAATTACGGAAGGCCATGTAGGTTTACATCTTTTTAGTAGGTCAGACACTTATTTTTAAGATTGCAGGCTTATACATATTATATATTAGTATACTATGTCCACGAAACTACGAAACAAATTTCAACTTAAAATTGTATGTTGGCAGTATACAGTATATTATAACCATCAAATGTGACTGTACAGAACCTCATATCTCCGCCGCTTAGTAAAATAGCCCCACATGATAAAAAAAATTGTCATATTTCTAGAAAGAATCAACTTATTTCCACCAAATTTGGCGAAGAAGTTGTACTGAGGTATGTCATATTAATCTATATGTTTTAAAAGGGACAGACACGTATTTTCAGAATGGCAGCTGTATAAAAATTTTAGCTTAAGATTCTATATCACGAAACTTTATAACCAATTATAAATTAACTTTGTATACTTGCATTATTTATGCAAGCGTGAAATAAGCTAATACATATATTATTTTCTAAACCATTTGTAAGATAGCACCACATACGATTTTAACCTATCACATCGGGATAACATTATTTAATACCCACCAAATTTGTGCGGCAATATATAATTTTCTTTTCCTTATAAATGTATATGACCAAAGGGTGTAGTCCTTCATTTTCAAAATAACAGCGATGTAAATATTTTTGCTTAGAATGCCATATGTACCCGAACTTTATAATAAGCTTACATATATGACATTCTTCGAATGTGTTAATAAATTACATTTTTGTGCGCCATTTATTTTGAGCGTCACACGAAAAAATTGAGGTTTTATGTCATATCTCGGGGATCAACCCACCGATTCACAATACATTTTACACACATGTAGCGCTACGATATGGCAATTAAATTCACACGTTTTAGGAGGGGCAATTCCGCATTTTTAATGGTATATGTATGGTGAACTAATTAAAAAAAATGTATCATCCTAAAGGTGCCATCGCAGGGTCACGTAAGTGGGTACAGGTAGAAGGCATGGTAGTATATATACAGAAAACATAGACATGATGTACCACAACAAACACGTAATGCGCAGGGGACCAGCACTTGCAGGATGCACTTAGTACGGTGCTGGACCACCCGTATCATGGGCACGGTGGTTGTAAGGTCGGACATGGAGGCATACAGATGTCGGGTGTTCTCTTGATGAAGATTCTGCCACAGCTGGCGCAACTGACCCTCCACATCAGCCGTAGTTACCGCTGGTTGTCGGGTGTGTACCATTCTGATGCCACTTTGTCCAACACCGACTCACGCTGTAGGCAGAACGGCTCAAGTGGCGAGCAATGCGCCGGCACGTCCAACCTGCCTCTCGGAGGCCGACGATGCGGCCTCTATCGTACCCATCCAGCTGGGCAAAGGCTTGTCTAATGTGCCGTCGGTGCATGCTGTGTGTTCACTGAACTTGGATGTGTGGCTCACACTGCTACTAAGGCCTTATCCGATGTCTTGCAGATATGAATGATGCAGGGACATGAATATCCCCTAGTGGCACATCTGCTAAGTGAACCACATTAAACGCAAATGGGGCACGCATTAGTGTCAGGTTAGAAAATGGAAAAAAACTATGCAAAATTACCGGCACCATTCAACTTATTTCCACAGAATTACGCACACCAGTAGTACTACAGAAGACCATTGTAAACATACCGAATTTAAATGGGCCAGACACTAATTTAAAAAATGGTGGCAATATAAATAAATAAGTTAGATACATAGGTCATACATTTTAAACAAATGAACCAAAATCAAGCAAAATTTGCATGCTAACAGTATCTATGAGAAGCATCGCATACAGGGTCACTTTTTTAGGCAAATTTGTACGACAGCACAGAATGAGAAAATAAAGTTTATATGCAGCCAAATTTTTTACACAAGGAGCGCTACGGTAGACCATGTACACTTCGTGGTTTAAGTGACTTAGACACTTTCTTTTCACAATGACGGCCACGTAAATTTTTTGGATTGGTAAACCCTATTTTTTAAAACATTATCCTGATTACATCCGAGGTTGATGCGCCAAATCCTACCTCTGTAATGCATTCTGTTGCACACTAGCTTATGGTACAAGATTTTCTAGGATCGAATACTGTGTAAGGTACGTGTGTGTTTGTAATTTTCTCACTACTATATCAGGGGCCGTGGTGATGTAGGGGTTAGACTACTCACCTCCCACCAAGGTGAACCGGGTTCGATCCCCGGTGGGGTCGCCCCTGGATTTTCGCATGTGGGAATCGTGCCGGACGATGCCGCTGGTCGGTGGGTTTTCTCAGAGATCTTCCATTTTCCTCACTCTTTCATTCCGGCGTGGCTCCTTCCTCACCTCGTTTCAACTTCATCGACTCTCATGACCTTGATGTAAGGAGCCACCCAAATCTCTTCACTCACTACTATATCATATATTTTTGGTTCTATCTCTAATGATATTGCGGTCAACCAAACGTCAAGGACTGCATACCATCTAAGCTTTTAAGAACTTAATAAAAATTATTTGCGTCCACTTAGAGGAAATTAGGCTTATTAGTTCCATCAGTTACTTATTTTTATAAGTCAGTGAATTAATGTGTCACCGATATAGTCTGTCACTAGAGAAGAGATCAGTTTCTTGGAAAGACGGGAGTGGGGAAAGTGTCTCATGATCTGTATTACGAAATAAACCCAGTTTTCGCCTGCAGTAATCACGGAAAACAATAAAAAACAGACAAAAATTGCCCGGCTGGAATTGGAACCAAACTCTTCACGAATGCGAGTGCAGCAAGTTACCACCACCCCACTTCTCTCGATATACATCAACGTTATGTAGAAGGCTTGCTGAAAAATGATAGGAAATATTACTCACTATTCACTAATAATGTGCTGTCGTTTGTAGGACAAGAAATACTAGAATTAAGAATATCGCAGACATCACTGGTAGTGTAAAACCTCTTATCTTGTATTTACTGTTCTCAAACGATGTATAGAATCTTGAAAAATAGGTTTAATTTTATTGTTTTGTTTAGCTTCGTGATGAGTATGTCTGTTCCCTAGCAGGACAGATTCGCTTATCAACTTACATTACCATTTAGGGGGTTAGCTCTCGATTGTTAATAAGTTTCCAAGTGTTTATTTGTCTATTTATAACGTTTGGGAAGCTATCGAAGGCCACATATAATTATCAAAACTCACAATTGTAAAAGTATCTGGGGAAAATTATGTATATGAAAACTTTCAAAGCATACGAGTAAAAGGACGCTCGTGTAGAAATCCAGACAGTGCTATCATTTATAACACTTTCTGAAATCCCCAAAAGCAAATATTTAACAGTGTGGTGAGTATTTATAAAGCAATAATGTAGAAGGTTTTTATTGCGGTGCAAGAAGATAATCTAAAGGAATGTTTCTGAGCGAAAACAGCTTCAACAAAAATAACTATAATAATTNTATTGCGGTGCAAGAAGATAATCTAAAGGAATGTTTCTGAGCGAAAACAGCTTCAACAAAAATAACTATAATAATTATATTCAGAATTCTCGTAACTGTAGCTATATTTATTTGTGTTGATGATAGTTAACGATGATGCGCTTGCTTCATCAATATTGTGTCCTAGGATCTCGTAAAATGGCTTTATCTAAACCTAACGTTAAATATATTAGATAATTGTTTAGAAAAGTGGCCTGTTATGGATTCAGGCATATTTTGTCATATTTACTAAAAGCATAATGTGCCTAGGACTGTCATTTTTTCCTTGTAATTCATTATGATGTAGTCAGTTACTTTTCAGTCACAACAAAGGTTCAAAGCTAAATATTATAAAACTTAATTTACTTTAATGTATGCTCTAGTCCAAGATGTATCAAACTTTTGTACATTCCATTCAATACTGGATTTTGCCACTGCTTCTCTCTTTATGACTGGTCGTTCGTATGCCCGTTTTTGTGTAACCAAAATATATTTCAAACGTTAAACAGAATTACACAACACTTTATATTAATGTATTACATATTTGGTTTACCCGAAATCTACGGTTGTATTTTTCATAATAATCGTCATCCAAAACTTAAGTGTGTTGTAACATCTCCGTGGCAATTAAACTGACTCAAAACAACCTTTGAATGCCAACCGTATTTACTGAAAATGCAAAATAATTGAAATAACAATTGGTTTTCACTATCATGCATTCTTAACTCTAGGGAAATATTCAGCCATTTACGACCAAATGTAGTATAAATTCATTAATTTCAAAGGAGATACTTTTTGAAATTATTAAACACACACATTTTTTAAAGTAGTGTCATGTAACGCCTTTTTGGAATAGAAGCCTCGCTGACCCCCTTCGCGAGCGCCTCCCAGTTGACACGTGCCACGAGGCAGGTGGACAGCCAGAACGGATCGCAGTTACATGTGTCAAGGTTGTGCCGAGTAAGAGCTGGCATATCGCCGGAGCACCCGGAAAGTGCTATGTACATACGTAGGAAAGCGGGAGAAATTGCAGAGCCAAGCAAGAGCACCTCTAGCTTCACGCCTGAGAAAACGGCTGACCAATTGAAAGTGGGGGCCACGAATACTCCTCACCCCTACCACCCTTGTAGCCAAACCGCGGAAAAAAAAACTGAGATGGTAAATTCAAGGGGCAGATCACCACCTCTCCCGCCCCCGAACCTTCATGAACCATGGCACGTGGCTGAATGGCTTTGTACTGAAGGCAACCACCCTCTCCCCTTCCTCCAATAAGAGAGACACGTGCAGAGACTTAGGGAGGGAGGCGGGAGAGCATATAAGCTAATTTACGGGAGAAGAGGGTTCCAGTTCATTATCACCGCGCCGATGGAAGAGTTGCGTCAAGGAATCGCGAGAGGATGTGAGAACAAGCCCAGAACAGCAGTCCAGTGAGACGACACCAAATGCGGGCCTTTTCCAAGGCTGCCCACAACGCCGGAGCTCATCCCCATCTGACATCATACCAGCACTAACAGCAGAGTAGTTAAGTATCAAGTCGCCACCCAGAGAAGCCCTCCTCTTCCACGAAGTCGCCCCAGTTAATACGAGTAGCTAAATTAGAGTACCACACCTCGGAAGTGTTGCTGTATGTTGTTTTTGTTCAAACTCGAGACAATACAATTATCCAGTTAAGTGAAACGTCAAAAGACTACCTTATTGAAATACACTCCACCTTCTAGGCACCTTATAGTCTATGCCTGGAGGATTTAACTACGACCCTATAAACCACCTATATTCCACAGGTGGGGAATAGCGTCAGTAGTTTCTCACATCTAAAAATAAAGCGATGTCAAAACAACTTACTTTTCAAGGTTGCAAGTACAACCTAACGGGACAAACAACCCATCCCAAGAAGATGCTGATTTTCCTGACGTAATGGGAAATGGTGTTTTACCTAGATGGCAGTAAAAATGACGAGATTAAAGTGGTTTGATATATTTATAGCAAATGCGTAATTTGAAGCGCTATGAAAAGGAACAAAAACTTTTGTGTTTTATTATATGTATGTGTGTATATATGCGTGCATATATCAAGGCTTCCTCAGCTTTGTTTCTCTTCAACCTTATCCAGGTGATGTTTAAAAATAAAACGAAATAGTAATTTGAAAAATTTCTCATAATTCTTAGTATTGAGTTTTCATTTAATTAAACGAGAAAGGTTTTGATGATGACAATCATGTTTGGACCTTGAGTGTTAGATTTTCTCATTTGATATACAGTTTTGACAGAATACCTCGTAGTCCTGCTGTACTGTAAACAGCCGGACATTTCTTACATTTTTTGCGCATTTCAATTTCTGCTAAAGCCTATTCGACATTTGGTGGGACGCCCATACGCTTGAAAAATATTATTATGACGTCAAGCTGTCAGGTAGTTTTTTCGTTCAAATGATTGGCAAAACTCGTAAAATCAAAACCACAACATTAAAAAACACATTGACTTTATGTCAATGTTATTGTTAGGGTGGCCTTTCCCTGACAAAAAGGAAATGTGTTACATTATATATATATACACATACAATTTAAATGGCGGCCATGTAAATATCTGATGCGTCTTGTCGCATCCAGTCAGTCATACCTTAAACCTCCTTTGTACTTGCGAACCTGCCGCACGCGTTATATAGTTTCGAGAGTTAAGAAGCTGATACAACTAAACTACTCAAAATAAAAAAATTATCTCATTACTTGGTATGGATATATTTAATCTATTTGGCACCACTTTGCTAAAACTAAATATATACACTGAAGAGCTAAAAAAAAAACTGGAACGCCTGCCTAATATCGTGTAGGGCCCCCCGAGCACGCAGAAGTGCTGCAAGACGACGTGGCATGGACTCGACTAATGTCTGAAGGTATGCAGAAGATAATTGACACCATTAATCCTGCAGGGCAGTCCACAAATCCAATCTGCGCCAATTAGAGAAAGGGTTGCACGTCTGCAACGTTCAATGATTCTCGTCAGTCGTCGTTTGTCCCGTTCTTTCACGATCTTTTTCCGGTCGCAGCGATGTCGAAGATGTAATGTTTTACCGGATTGCCGATAATCATGGTACACTCGTGAAATAGTCGTACGCGAACATCCAAATGTTATCGCTACTTCAGAAATGCTATGTCCCATCTATCGTGCACCGACTATAACACCACGTTTAAACTCACTTAAATCGTGATAACCTGTCATTGTATCAGCAGTAACCGATCTAGCTGCCGACCGCATAGCGTTACTCTGATTGGTCCCATACCTCTGTTATTTGCAAACGCACGCCTATACCAATTTTTTGGCTCTTTAGTGTAGATACTTTTTTTTTGGTTTCCAAAAACTGAACACAACACACCATTTGTAAAGGAAAACGTATTGTGCCTTCCATCAATAAATTAACGTAATGATGTGTTCAACATAAATGGTTCTTGAATAAATGGATAACAGAATGTGTGTGCACTCATATGGACTGTCAATAAGCTGTGTGGCCACCTCTTGCCTGCATCACTGCAGCACANCGGTACACTCGTGAAATAGTCGTACGCGAACATCCAAATGTTATCGCTACTTCAGAAATGCTATGTCCCATCTATCATGCACCGACTATAACACCACGTTTAAACTCACTTAAATCTTGATAACCTGTCATTGTATCAGCAGTAACCGATCTAGCTGCCGACCGCATAGCGTTACTCTGATTGGTCCCATACCTCTGTTATTTGCAAACGCACGCCTATACCAATTTTTTGGCTCTTTAGTGTAGATACTTTTTTTTTGTTTCCAAAAACTGAACACAACACATCATTTGTAAAGGAAAACGTATTGTGCCTTCCATCAATAAATTAACGTAATGATGTGTAAAACATAAATGGTTCTTGAATAAATGGAAAACAGAATGTGTGTGCACTCATATGGACTGTCAATAAGCTGTGTGGCCACCTCTACGGACGTAGTGACGTCGTGTGCGACTTGGCATACTCCTAACCAGTCTTCGGATACGCGTCTGTGGAATGTGTTGCTACTTCTGTCTGGCTGGGAAAGTGTTTGAGGAGGGTCTGGACGTCATCTAACTTGCCTTTCCAAATGAAGTAACCCCATAACATCACTACCCTGTACTGGCCCCCATGTAGTTCCGAACTGAACCCGTTAGAGCACCTATGGAGTCATCTGAAAAGGCAAGTTAGAGGACGTCCAGACCCTCCCCGAACACGTACCCAGCTATAGAAGCCCTGCCAGAGGAATGACAACACATTCCACAGACGCGTATCCGAAGACTGGTTAGGAGTATGCCAAGTCGCTGTGCTGCAGTGATGCAGGCAAGAGGTGGCCACACAGCTTATTGACAGTCCATATGAGTGCACAATTATCACATTCTGTTTTCCATTTATTCAACAACCATTTATATTTTACACATCGTTACGTTAATTTATCGATGAGAGGCACAATAAGTTTTACTTACACAAATTCTGTATTGTTTTCAGGTTTCAGAAACTTTGAAAAATTTGTTTATCTTTAGTTTGAGCAGAGTGGTGCCGAATATATAAAACATATCGACGCACAGTCATATTGACTTGACTCGCACAAACAGAGAGGTACCACCTCTCTGTTTAAATACTGGAAATTAAAAAGTTTTCCTCGCCAAACTATTCACTGAGTACCATTCTATTTACCTGCTATTCGCTCATATTATCATGATTTGATGAAGCGGAAGTCTTTTAATTTTTNCACTGAGTACCATTCTATTTACCTGCTATTCGCTCATATTATCATGATTTGATGAAGCGGAAGTCTTTTAATTTTTAATCACTCGGTAAAATTAGGAATAAAACGGGTAACATCAACATTTAAATGATTATAGGCATTTCATTTTATAGGAAGGAGAGTCTACGAATTCCATGTAAAATTTCTAATTAAATTTTTATGTTCGTGTGACTAACTAAGTATTTTGGAGGAAAATAAAATAAGGTTTATAACGTCTGAGTCGCTAAAAATTTAAATACTTTATTTATGAATCGGGACACGGATTAAAATATTCTGTGTTTGCTACAATTGCCGGTAGACTACCGAACCCATGTTACGTTTTATACGAACCACATATAAAGTGTATTTTCTATTTTTTACTACTTTTCATATTTGTTAAGTATTATTATTGGGTTTCATAGGTTTTGTGTTCACTTTTCAAGTTTTAAAGAACCACCTTAGTAATTTCAGGCCACAGCAGAGCAAAGAATGCCTTGGCAGAATTGTGAGATGTTTTACATCTCGTAGGCATATTTATAAGTTTCATTCTTCTTCAGTACTGATTTTAAAGGGAAATATATTAATTTACACATATTTTAAAATTTATCATGTACTTCTGTGAATATTTTTTACTTATATCCTTGTTTCTATTTGCCTACAACTATAAACGTGCTTTAAAGTTTTAGTCTTGCACACAGAGCTCAGAAAAACATCGGAGACTAATACGTTTTGCAAAAGAGGGACTCGCAAACTTCGATCATGAATTCAATCTCGGTTTGCGAGATGTTAAGAGACAGTCCTCTCTTATTTGCGAGGAGTTTGCGAGACAGAAAACTAAATGTTTAAGAATACCACCCGAAGATGTTAGTTTTGACCAAGTGTTCCTGGGGAAGGATTTCGGGAACGCCAATGTTCACATCGTTTCAAGTGCATGTGGATTTCTCCTCCTTCCCCGATTAGCTGACTGTCGTAAGGTACGAGTGCTTTTACGGGAGAAAAAAAAAAGCTAATAGTTATATTTGAAATATTTCAAATAATTGGAAACAAACTTTTTGAAAAGGTATCCTAGGTAAGGCACGAAATTTGCTAGTACGAGGCAGAAGTTATTTTATAATAAAAGATTTTACATGTACTTACCTAACATTTTTTAAGCTATTTAAACAATTTAATTTGTTGTTGGTTATCGCAAAGCTTAATTTAATAAAACATTAAATTTTCTGATGTTATTTATAAATTATAAATTTCAGTTTTCACTGAAAAATTTCTGGCAATATTTCTGTATAATAGAACCATTCTGATTTAGATTTTTACTGGAGATATTTCAATCTTAAAAATTACTACGGAAACAAAATCCCACGAAGAAAGATTTTGTTTTCTTGTACTTTGTTCTAATGCCACGGGAAAATTAATTTTACAACTATAAATACTAAAGAAAGTTGTAGTTAGGTAGTACTCTTCCTCGGAAGACGTGAAATTAGAATAAGATGATCCAAGAAATTCATATTTAATTCCGGTTATCAAAAATATATATGGAGAAACAAATTGGTTGAAAACGGCGCAGGTTACATCACTGACAGTTAAAATATAGATATATTAATGACGGAGCGTCCTTGTTATGTGTTTGGGTACGGGGCGGGCAGTATGAGAAGGAGCGGCGTCATAATGGGCGTTCTGCGGCTACAAGCGACGCCACTTTGTCTCCGTGGGGAGGGCACTTCATCAGGCGGTGGCGCAACCCTGCAGGTGTTTCCCACGGCCGGAACACGTGACTGGCTCGCGTCCCGGCGCCCCTCCCGACAGAAATACTCTCCGACCGTCCTTCAGACGCCCCGCCCCTGCCCTCCTGGCGGCGAGGGCTCCCTGGTGGTAATTAATCTGTCGCGCGACGCGGCGAATATCCACCCGGGGGCCAGGTATTTCAACAGGCTGCCGCCACGGCCAATATCACCCTTTACCTTACCGAATTATACGCCAGCCCCGAGCAGGACCTACATGCACCCGACCAAATTCGATGTGAGCCCGGAGGTGAAATCCACCCACCAGGTAAGGGAACGCTCTCTCCTCGGGCGATGTACAGTACTTGGACGCAATGTAGGTGATATCCTGATTAAAAAGAAATACAAGTTGGTACGTTCACTCGCCCAGATTAGACACGAAATGATCGGTTTTGTAATAATTTCGCCAGACTTGATGTGAGGTCAAGAACTGCTCTACATCATACTGCATTCATTCGCCAATAGTATAGGGGAGTTACATACCTTACCATGCTAAATGGAAGGCAAGTTGGGGCTCTACAACATTCCCTCTTTCTTCCCCAAGGCCGGTGGGCAGCTCGAGCACGGAATATTAAAGAATACAGAAATGAAACAGCCCCTTATAAAGCGAAATCCAGTCGCACCCTTCAGAAAAATTGCTTCACTGGCCAGCAACTTGCAGGAAAGCATTTCACCAATGAATGCCTGGTATCTCACTTGCCAGCTGGCAGTCCAGTCAGTAGGGTGTATTTCTTAGCACGCAGTATCCATTTAGACACAAAGCTCGTTTCAGAGCCTCGCGCAGCCAATCAGAGAACAAGCAAGCCCAAATAAAAGGAACATCCACACATTTTCCCTTTGGTATAATTATAAATTCTGTCCCAAATTTCTCGTCACGCATAACGCACAGTAGTACAGCCAGATGAAAACGATACGCAAGTGGGATGTACACTCACCAAAATTAGGCACGAGATAAAACTTCTGGTAATAATTTCACCAGTTTTAAAATCTGGATGGGAATCGCATCTCACTCTAGCACATTCATTCACCTCGCATTAAGGGGAGTCGTATATCTCACTATGTTAGATAAAAGGAGATTTGTCATAGTTTAAAATAGACTTAGTATACAAATGGTTACACTAAAACTTGACAGACTAGTCTCTGAGAACTGATCGCCGAAGGGCGTTTTTGTTATTAATATATATTTTCAGTGCTCAGCAGAACAAGCAATTTTTCGATAAATTAACTAATGAAAAGAATGAGGAAATAAAGGAGATAAAATATAATTAGGTAAAATACTAAGTGAAGCAAAGGTAACACAACCTGTTAGACGACACTCTCCTGGTCTTGCACGATAAGCGTTGCAATATGGTGGTGCCCCGCGCGTAGGGGATTTAACATTGTGTTGTGAACTAGGCGAAACTCTACCAAAGACTAGAATGACCTGATCAAAGAAAGTGTAATTTATTAATATCGCATTCTATAAGCTGGGGTAGACAATTATTTTCTGAAATTATGACTGTCTCCTTACATGCACATAACATGGTCACTCGTTCCAAGTTTCCAGAATATTAATGTTGATCTTTGCACTCACAATGTGTCTTAGTAGAAAATTCTGGGTGAGTAGGCATTACGGTAGTTAAAGGCAAGCTCTTGTCTAATAAAGGAAATTTTTGAACATTTCCAGGGTTTCCTAGAAGATATTGTTCTGAATCTTCTCGCTGCCTCTCTCCCACTGGATGCTTGTGGTGTTTGCCTACTTATCAAACTTGTCACTGACCAACACTAATAGAGGTTGTACAGTTTCATAGAAAGGATAATATAAGGGGCACCAATATGGTTTCCCGCTGATCCGTATAGGTTAATTTTTAGGCTACTTTCCGAAGGAAAGAAAACTTATGAGATCACTTTCCTTGGTGTGTGTATGTGTGTCCGTATGTGTCACCACCCCCTTAAATCATTTGAACTCGTCAACCAAATTTCTCCAAACTAGGAATACATATAGTACTTAATAAATACACCAGACTTTAATGGTTTTCGACCACACTGAGGTTTTTCAAAATTGCTGCCATTTTAAATTTTAGGGTGCTGTGTCAAATCTCGGGAATCATGCAAACGATTTAAGACAAATTTGGTATATTGACAGTGCATGATATAGGCAAGAAACTTAGAGCAATAAATTGCCATTGTTCTACCATTTTAGAAGGTAGCACCTCATTAAAAATTAAGTTTATACGTATCGCGGAAACTACTCAAACGATTCTCGCCAAATTTGGCATGCAGGTAATACTATGGGAGTCCATGTGGACATAAGCAATTTAAATGGAAACGGCATTTATTTTCAATACGGTGGCCTCATAAATACTGTAGGTTTATATGTAACATGCAGTTAAAAAAAGTTNGCACTCACAATGTGTCTTAGTAGAAAATTCTGGGTGAGTAGGCATTACGGTAGTTAAAGGCAAGCTCTTGTCTAATGAAGGAAATTTTTGAACATTTCCAGGGTTTCCTAGAAGATATTGTTCTGAATCTTCTCGCTGCCTCTCTCCCACTGGATGCTTGTGGTGTTTGCCTACTTATCAAACTTGTCACTGACCAACACGAATAGAGGTTGTACAGTTTCATAGAAAGGATAATATAAGGGGCACCAATATGGTTTCCCACTGATCCGTATAGGTTAATTTTTAGGCTACTTTCCGAAGGAAAGAAAACTTATGAGATCACTTTCCTTGGTGTGTGTATGTGTGTCCGTATGTGTCACCACCCCTTTAAATCATTTGAACCCGTAAACCAAATTTCTCCAAACTAGGAATACATATAGTACTTAATAAATACACCAGACTTTAATGGTTTTCGACTACACTGAGGTTTTTCAAAATTGCTGCCATTTTAAATTTTAGGGTGCTGTGTCAAATCTCGGGAATCATGCAAACGATTTAAGACAAATTTGGTATATTGACAGTGTATGATATAGGCAAGAAACTTAGAGCAATAAATTGCTATTGTTCCACCATTTTAGAAGGTAGCACCTCATTAAAAATTAAGTTTATACGTATCGCGGAAACTACTCAAACGATTCTCGCCAAATTTGGCATGCAGGTAATACTATGGGAGTCCATGTGGACATAAGCAATTTAAATGTAAACGGCATTTATTTTCAATACGGTGGCCTCATAAATACTGTAGGTTTATATGTAACATGCAGTTAAAAAAAGTTGACAAACTTGGTATGCTAAAAGTATCTATTACATGCATAAAATTTGCCATTAAATATACATATTTGTCCACCAGTTTGTAAGATGGCGCTACATTAAAAATGAAGATTGTATGTCATCTCTCAAGACAAAGTTAACTGATTACTATCAAATTCAGGAGATGAGTTAACTTTTGTAGTCAATCTTTATTTATATGACTTAAGGGATATATATATATATATATTTAAAAAATAACAACCATGTAAATATTTTAGGTTGGTTTGCCACATGTCTGAAACAGTTTCAACCAAACTTCATATGCTGACGGTATAAATGAAAACAATCAAATTTGCTAATAAATAACTTCATTGTCCGCCATGTATAAGGATAGCACCTCATTAGCAAATTGAGCTTTATGCAATATATACGTGACCAATAAACGATTTACACGAACTTTTTTCATACAAGTAGCTCTACGGCCGGCCATTTAGGCTAGTCTTTAAAAGTTCTAAGTGGGTAAGTATTTGTTGTTAGCTGCGGCGTTATAAGTACTTTTGAATAGTACATTATATTTACTGAACAATTTAATAAATTCAATTCAAAATTGTATGCTTACAGTACCTATTAAAAGCATAAAATATGCAAATACACAGCTTTTTTTTTTTAGATTTTCGTAACATAGTGCCAGAAAATAGAACATTTGTGCCATATTTCGGGAACCAATAAACTAATCACCGAGACATTTTGAAAGCAAGTGAGGCTAAAGTAATCCTACATTATTTAAATGGACGTTTATTTTCAAAATGTCGGGTAAATAAATAANGGCTAAAGTAATCCTACATTATTTAAATGGACGTTTATTTTCAAAATGTCGGGTAAATAAATAATTTAGATAAGTTTGTTGTATCTATTAATCAACGAATTTTGTGTGTTGACAGTATCTATTAGAAACACCACACATGCCCTCGAAGAGCCTCTTCTTAGGTATTTTTGTACGACAGCGCCAAATGAGAAAATACACATTTCCTTCCTGGTACCTCTGTCACCAAATGCGACCGACTGTTGTAGCATCACGTTTCGTTTCTTCCGCAATGCGACCCAAGGGCCAAGCGGAAGTATAGAGACGTACGATGAAACCTCTCGTCAACTCATCCGTTTGGCGAAATTGCATACGACGGCGTCTTAAAGGCATTACAACGCCTTGTTCTTTCTTCAGACACATTAACAGTCAAAACACTCATATCGTGCGGCCGTGACGACGTCTTGAGTGACGTCTCCACGTGCTGGTTGTCTGCCTTTATCACGTGAGCGGTTTGTGTGATTGCCCATAAAAGGGTAATCAAATGAATAACAGGTATATATATGTATATCCACTATGCATGTTTAATGGGACAGTAGAAACGCCTTCATGTTGTAGCATTTTCTCCGTCATGCAGTTTCATACATTTGAATCAATTGAAAATANGGGACAGTAGAAACGCCTTCATGTTGTAGCATTTTCTCCGTCATGCAGTTTCATACATTTGAATCAATTGAAAATACTACATTATTAGCGAACCGGCCCAGCTTCGCCCGGTAACAATTTAGTTTTTACAGCAACACTTTGAAAGACAAAAATGGTTACTGTGGTTAATCCTTAAAAGATAAACATATGTAATCAAGGATTTTTCTGTAGACATTTTTGAGAGCTACAATTCTGTAGTACATTAATTTGATGTATCTCTTATGGTTTAGTCAGCGCAATCCATGTAAGCGCCCTGAAAGCTTTTTTTAAGTCTTGACTACAAACGGTTCGACATTTCTCTACTATCCTTACATTAAATATAAATGTTTTATACACCAAAACCTTTATCAAGAAATTTTCTAAATGATGTTGAGAACCGCATCAAAATCTATCAAGTAGTTTAGAAGTACTAAGCGAATACACATACAGACGTGGATAAGCGACTTTGGTTTATACTATTTATAGATAAGCCATCATTAATAATTTCAGAGAAATCGGTTGAAGACACTTGGCAACTGATTAAAATGAAATCAGTGATAATTAAGGTGTTCCGATACCCCGTATTGAGTGTGACATAACATACGCTTCTCTACCACTAACAAGGCTGTATTAAAAGGTAAGAGCAAGAAAGTTATTTTTAACCAGAGTTCTGCCTTTTGGTGCCCGGATGAGTAAATATGCAAACTCTCAACTGGCATAATCGTCGAAAAAAATGAAGGAAGAAGGTGAGACGTGAACTTAGGAGGAAAAATGTTGCTGTAGTTTCGGTATGTAGAGAAGGAAAGATGCGATGAACATTGACAAGCAATTGTGACACACAAGAACCCAACGTTCCCACTACTGTAGGATGTTTATGGTAAAGTGAGCACTTTTGAGTCCGTAATTACTTTTTACTTTCAGCCATTTTCTATCCTTTAGCCACCTTTTATAAATAAATATTGCCATTCAAGTAATAAACAGAGTGTGATATTCCACCGCACTCAAAAGTTAACGCCCAAGTCTAAAATAATATATATTTATTGAATATTATTCCAAATGAGAGGGCTTTCAAAAGTGCTCAATTTACAATGAATATCGTATATCACTACTCACATATATTCTTAGTACAAAAAGTGAACACAAAATTTCATATTGCATTTAAGATATTTGTGCCATANAAATTTCATATTGCAATTAAGATATTTGGACTATCTTACTGTTTCTGCATGGGCCACAAATCCACCTATTAAATCCAGGCCAACAACTGAGCAAAACCGTGAAGAGGGGCTTTCTCAGCGAATGAGAAGCCAAGTATTATGGAAGGGAGGAGCATGCAGTTGTCAGCACCAAACCAGATGTGTATTGATAAGGAGTGTGTAGTATAGGAAGGGATAATGTGGTGTACAAGTCGAGTGGAGAGATTTGGTCAGCTCTTAACAACGATGAGGGTGAAGCGAGGTGGAAATGGAGCCTTGCTGGAAAGCAAGGACGGGAAAACGGAAGATCCCCAAGAAAACCGCCTACCAGCGGCACGATCCCCGTGTGTGAATATCCGGGAGCGTCTCCGCCGGGAGTCGAGCCTGGTTCACCTTGGAGCTCTAGCCGCTACATACCGCGGCCCCTTGTGTTGTACGGTGGGACTAACACACAACATGTTCGATTGTTACCATAACTTACTGTGCAGGAAATGTAGTACAACTGAAACAGCCCCGTCTGTTGGTGCATGTAAACTGGTAAAGTTGAAAGAAATTACTTTTGTCTAGCTTTTGCTTAAAATTTTCTTCGATTTCCAAAATGTATTTTCTTTGTTAAGATAACATAAGTGTATTTTGTTATTTACATTTTATCATGCCATNCGCCGGGAGTCGAGCCTGGTTCACCTTGGAGCTCTAGCCGCTACATACCGCGGCCCCTTGTGTTGTACGGTGGGACCAACACACAACATGTTCGATTGTTACCATAACTTACTGTGCAGGAAATGTAGTACAACTGAAACAGCCCCGTCTGTTGGTGCATGTAAACTGGTAGAGTTGAAAGAAATTACTTTTGTCTAGCTTTTGCTCAAAATTTGCTTCGATTTCCAAAATGTATTTTCTTTGTTAAGATAACATAAGTGTATTTTGTTATTTACATTTTATCATGCCATNGCTTCGATTTCCAAAATGTATTTTCTTTGTTAAGATAACATAAGTGTATTTTGTTATTTACATTTTATCATGCCATATTTTTGGCATTTATGAATTACTTCACTAGTCTTTAGCAGGTATATATTTATAGAGTTAGACATTCGAAGCAAACATAATTCTATCACTTTAGAAGTTACTTACTGATGGTTCGAATGGTCAATCTGAAATTTTTGCACTGTGAGCTAGGAGAGTACAAGGAATCTGGATCTCGATAGAGATTACCAGCATTGAGACGCAAGAGGAGTGTTGCTACAAAATTAAATGCCTTTCCGACACGGTGTCTTTATGGGTTGCTACGGAATGCTTCGCAACACAAATAATAAAACTTCATTTTATAAGAATATTTTANACACGGTGTCTTTATGGGTTGCTACGGAATGCTTCGCAACACAAATAATAAAACTTCATTTTATAAGAATATTTTATAATATAATTATTGGCGGAAATAATACATCTCGAAATATAAGATAAATGAAGTAGGCGTTAAGGTATTGAACATGATGTTAGGTGGAATCGCAAAACACGGGCAACCAAACTGCTTTAAACAAAGACTGAAGCAATACAGACATAAGGCCCAGTATTTGAAGATAATTGTTGAGCGGGCCATAAGTATACCATATCTGTAATACATCATGTTTAAATACAAGAAAATGTCTAAGTTAAAATATAGCATATAGATTTATCAAAGGGACAAGGCGATTTATCCGAGACATAAACTGACGGATTGCACAGATCAATTTAGTACAGTACTTTGTCGTTACGTGAGGAAATCCATATCCATCTGGGAATATGCTAACATAGATTCATCGTTATATTCGCAACATTAAATATTTAATTAGGAAAGCAGAACAGGTTAACTGCACTGCATGTAAAATATAAAACTATGTAACACGCCATATATAATCTTATTATGAACTAAAAGAGTAGGTAGCTAAATTGGCGGCAACTTCAGCCAATTATTTATGACTTTCGATTATAATCGTTAATAGTTAAAATGGATAATTTAATAAAATGACGTATCTATAAATAATGAAATATTTTTGCCTATACAAGAAATTATAGTCATAAGTAATATGATATATCCGACCCAAGGACACGGGGTCCAGGATGAGGAGCGAGGAGCCTCCACCCATGACGTCACAGGCGACATTGTTTATCTACCCACTCGCTTCTACCCGCCTGCACTGCCAACCCTTCCCAGCAATCAGTAACCCTAAATGTTATTTTAATTAAAGTTGTTTTAATAAAAAGTTTTATTTATGAACAAATTAATAAAAAATTTAGATATTGGCTTGCCACCTTCGATTTCTAATAATGACTGAGAATTAGCATAGAAAAATAATTGGCGACGTATCACCACAGATAACATTTTTTTTCGATTAAAATATTGGTTTTTATAAAATATTTTCTTTTAAAGTAAGCAAGTTTAATGGCGCACAATATCATTGGGGTATACAAAGGAGTGAATAAAAAATAATTGTTATAAAAATACATTTTTAAATTTAACTTATGTTACAATTAAAATTTTAAAGGGCTAAGTATTTACTGTTACATATAATCGGAAGCATTTTTCAAGAATAATACAACCTTGATATGATAAGGATTATGTAATCCAATGACAATTGCACCATATTGGATTACATAAGTTTCCCCCCAGCCCCAGACAAACACTCTTCTAATCACATAATCATGCCCTCCCTACGCGGTATAGTATCCTCTCTTCCAGCGGCCACGACCACCACTCATCGCTACACCTAACCACCTCCAACGCGAAAAGCATTGACCCCTCCCCCCTTCGCAAACCATGCACCTCCTCTAACACTACTACACTCACAAGACCTTCAGCTCGCATCGACTTGCTCGCGCCAGGTAGGCGGCTGGCCGGCCTTGTCAAAATAATCGTGAAACGATCATATACACTGAAGAGCTAAAAAAAACTGGTATTGGCGTGCGTATGTAAATAACAGAGTTACTGGATGCCGGTCCACAGCTATATCGGTTACTGCTAATAAAATGGCAGGTCATCAAGATTTAAGTGAGTTTAGACGTGGTGTTATAGTCGGCGCACGAGAGATGGGAAATAGCATCTCCGAGGTAGCGATAACATTCGGATGTTCGCGTACGACCATTTCACGAGTGTACTGTGAATATCGGGAAGTCGGTAAAACATCACATCTTCGACGTCGCTGTTGGAGGAAAAAGAACGTGAAAGAACGGAACAAACGACGACTGACGAGAATCATTAAACGTGACAGACGTGCAACCCTTTCTCAAATTGGCGCAGATTTCAATGCCTCCTGCATACCTTCAGAAATTAGTCGAGTCCAGCCACGTCGTCTTGTGACACTTCTGCGTGATCGGGGGCGGGTTTACACGATATTAAGCAGGTGTACCAGTTTTTTTGGCTCTTCAGTGTATCTAGAAATTGGTGCATTCATAAATAAATATAATTATTTGAACAATGTTTATTTTATGTATTGTTTGAAAAATGCTTAAAGCTAAAAAAAAAATACACATTTTAATTTATCGAACATGTATTTTTAATGCAAAATTGGTTTATAAAATTCAAACAAAGTAAAATTTGCGCTTTTCATAGCAGCTGGTAACATAAAAAATCGTCATGGAGTTACATGGATTTGAATCCGCAACTTCTTGAACAAGAGTCGGGCAATCTAACCACAGTACTACAACAGTTGACAAGGAGCGATATTTAAATGCTGTATATTAAACATCGAAACAAAATTGTCGAATTCCCTAGTTTAATTACATAAATTATTAATGTATGAAATATTTTTTATATTGTTTTTATATTTATTTTCAATTAACGCTTATATTTCTCATGAACACACTTATTTTGGAGATATTTTTGTTTAAGTTTATCGTATTTAGCATTTTAAATTTGCTTAAAACTCAACCAATGCATTAAAAGAATTCATTATTTTTTCCAGTTAGTGTCAGAATATTAAATTAGATTATGCCATTAAGCCCACATTGAAATTTTATTTTACATTCATTTTACATTCGCAAGTCAGCTCGTAAGCAAGCGAATATTTACAGGCATGTAGGTTGGCGAGTATAAGTTGCGAACTCTTAGGAGGCAGGCTCGTGAAATATAGTTTGCAAGAATAATTTCTAGCTCCAAGATTTTATGTATGCATAAGCCCTATGTAACCACTGTGATTATTTACATTAGAAAAAAAAAACAAATTTGTATTATAGCATTCGTTAACGAAAACTGTTTATAAATTGTTGGTTACAAATAGGGTTAAAGACAAGAAATAAAATATTCAATTTTTTAAATCTATTAAAATATATTACTGCAAAATCACTCAAAAATATTGTCGTGTGTCCATGCATAGCTCATACATTTATACATCAGCTACAATGCCAGTCCACACATGTGCACATGGGAGACTGACTCCACCCAAGACTAACTCCACCTACCACCGAGTCCACCAACAACTGAACCAATCCAAGATTAGATCCACCCAAGATTTTCTCTACCCAAGACTAACTCCACACAAGACAAACTCCACCCAAGACTGAGTACACCCATAACTATTTCCACCCAAGATAAACATCAACCCAAGAATATATCCACTCGAAACTCGCTCCACCCAAAACTCGCTCCACCCACACACCCGTCACCGAGTCCAACCCTAACAGAGCCCAACCACGACTAATTCCACCCACGACTGACTCCACCCAAGACTGACTCCACTCAAGACTGGCTCCACCCAAGATTTAGCATGCCCGAGACTAACTAGACCAACCGACAATACCCACTGACAATGACAGACAATCATGAAGAAAGTATACTAATAAGAATCGCCTTGCTAACCTCTTCATACAAACATTTCTAAAAATCTTCGCATAACTTTATGAATCTTTAGAAAACGCTTTACCCATAGCTGACTATACTAGGTACCTTCATCTTGTTTAATAATTCTATAAGATCTTCAAGCAAAGCTGAAGTTGAAGCATCAGTAACATCGATTATATTAATAAACTAATTCTTAACTGCTTGTGTGCAATCATTATAGTAACGAACCACAACTGCTAAAGATTTATCTGCAGTTATACCTGTTGACTTACTAGTAATGAAAGAAAAATATTTTTTGTAGCTTCTTTGAAATTTTATTTAGTAAATCTGCAGCCAAAGCATTTTTAATTAAATACGGTAGCCGTGCAAGAGGCCGTACTTTAGGGCTCCAGCATTTACCAAATTATCATACATTTTGCCGAATATTTTCTTTAATCAAAGCGTCAAATATTAAGTAATATTGACTCGAAATCGATGCTATTCACCTTTAGTAATCGAATATTGCTTGGTGAGCGCTCAATTTTGTTGCCAGAGATAATTATTTGCATGCTTATAGCGCCACGCGCACCGCCTCAGCGCTCTGCTGCGGTTGGGCACGCCAGCCCCTCACGCCGGCTCAAGCCACGAAGAAACACAGGAATCTCGCCCTTATCTGCGCCTCCTCCGTGCTCCTTCGATTTCGGTCGGGGCGGGAAACTCAACAGCGCTGCGT
This sequence comes from Clitarchus hookeri, assembly GCA_002778355.1. Classification (NCBI taxonomy): domain Eukaryota; kingdom Metazoa; phylum Arthropoda; class Insecta; order Phasmatodea; family Phasmatidae; genus Clitarchus; species Clitarchus hookeri. The sequence goes on along the minus strand of NQII01008659.1, from coordinate 32,583 downwards.
GCTCACCTCGCGCCGCCCAAAAACGTTCAAACTAAACTCGTCGTCACTCGACGATAATTTAAACATTTTTCTGACCAATCACTGATAATTTATAACCACTCGGTATTAATATTCTTTTCTTTACTGAATACATTTTATAAGTATAAATAGGTAAAATAATGGTAGATTTCGAATATATATTTTGGACGTGCACAGGGAAAAAGTAGCAAGCGAGAGACTTTTTTGTTTAAAGAACTAGATAAGTGATATCCTAATAAAATGAAAATTAAACACCTTTTTTTATATGACCTTCTTAAACCATTACCACTCATGATTTCCTTGTTACGACGTGTATAACGTTAAAAATATTTCAACCATATAGAGAGAGGCAGCTACGAACTTTCTCCTTTCTGTTTTCTTCATTACACTTCTCTAATAATGTATGTGCATAGAGATAAAATAATGTTGCGCGCTGTATCTCGCACAGGCCACGAGCTCCCGTTACTCATGCGCGGACCCAGCTTTGTGGGGGTGATCCACCTCGACCCTCCTCTCCCACCAGGCAGACCAGCTCGCTGCTCCGTCGCTCACTGGGGGGAGGAGATGATTGANGCCACCTCGACCCTCCTCTCCCACCAGGCAGACCAGCTCGCTGCTCCGTCGCTCACTGGGGGGAGGAGATGATTGACAACGGCGACTCAGCTAGCCTCCTTCCCCCTGCTGGAGAAGCCGGCGAATTTAGAGATGTGCAAGAATATTCTGGGAACCCTCGGCGCAAAGCGGCAATTACAGAAATTTATGGACGATGTCCTACGAACATGTAAATATTGCAGCGGTCTAAGGGTCCGGAGTATTTTTCGGAGGCCATCTGGGTGAATGCGATCGGTGAAGTTGAGTTTGGACGACGACGGCAGACTGCGAGACGACGGTGGACGAGGCATTTGTGGCGTGAATGGACGAAAGGGCGTTATACACGAAGAGTGAAGGCTACTGTGCACGAGGGCGCTCGTAGAATTCTAGAACATTGCGGACTGGTGGGACCTGAACTATATTAAGGTGGGACTGAATGAACAAGTGATACGGATTTTACGGTAAATATTGGAACTGTAAAATATGGACATATAATTTATAAAAATAACACACGCCAACGATAAAAAACTTGTTTAATGATTTTGCCGGATTCTTATGTTTTTTGGTGTGCTGAGTCTGAAAATAATAATAAAAAAATCATAATACCCACCATTTTTTCACATTTGAATATATGAAATGTGAGAAATTAATTTTTTATCTAATATCTGTGCATTTTTATATAATTTATTTACATTTTTTTATATACATTTATATGCATTTTATATACTTGATCTACATTATTAATATACTAAAACATACAGTAAATCTAAATGAAATAAGGTTGGCAGTGGTGGTAGAATGTTTGTTATATTTGAGTCAACACAACCTCACTTTTCAACTTTTTGCCCACGTGCTCTAAGTATGGTTAACCGTGACTGCAAAAACTTTCCTAACAGTTTTTGTTGTATATGTGGTGAGTTTGTAATAAAAAAACATCAAAGAAACATTACAGAGTTTGTTAAAAAAGTGTACTTGGTATATTTTGGAATAAAACTTGGTGAACAAGAAAAACCTTGGGCTCCACACAAAGTATGCTATGTTTGTGTTGAAAACCTTACAAATTGGCCAAAAAAATAAAAAACAGCTTTTAGATTGGCAGTACCCATGATCTGGAGAGAACCAAAATATCATTCATACAGTTGTTATTTTTGTAGCATTGATATTACTGGATATAACTCCAAAAATAAGAAAGTAATTTTCTTACCTAATCTTCCTTCAGCTATTCGGCCAGTCGGTCATGGTCCGGGACTTCCTGTCCCTGAGCCACCACAGACTATTGATATCATTTTACTTGATCAGTCCAGTGAAACTGAATCTGATGAAGGTAAACCGGATAATGATGAGTTCCAATGTTCTTCAGAAAATTTAGAACCTCAGTTATTTACACAGGCTGAGTTAAATTATTTGGTAAGAATTTGGGTTTTACCAAAGAGAAAGCTGAATTGCTTGACTCTAGGCTAAAAGAAAAACATTTGTTGGCACGTGGGGCATCTATTTATCAATATAGAACAAGAGATCAACAGCTAAATTTTTTAAGCAATGACAGGATTTGGTGTACTGCCATGATTAACCACCAGATTACTTACTTAAACCTTAACTCATGTTGTTACTTCTTAGGAAGCTTTTTATAGACTCATCAAAAACTAGCTTCAAAGCTGTTATTTTACACAATGGCAATACTTATGCTTCACTGATTGTGGCTCATTCAGTCCATATGAAGGAAACTTACGAAAATATAGACATCATTTTAAAGTAAATTAACTATCCTGATCACGATTGGATGATGTGTGGAGATTTGAAAGTTGTTTGCATGCTCCTAGGCCAACAAAAGTGATTTACTAAATTTCCATGTTTTATATGTGAGTGGGACAGCAGAGCAAGGGATCGACACTGGTCCACAAAACATTGGCCTGCAAGAAAAACCTTAACACCTGCAAAGAAGAACATTTTGCATGAAACTTTAATAGATCCAAAAATTTCTTCTACCACCTCTTCACATAAAATTAGGTTTAATGAAACAGATTGTAAATGCTTTGCCTTAAGATGGTGAATGTTTTAAGTATTTATGTGAAAAGTTTCCCCATTTATTAGGAGCCAAACTGAAAGAAGGGGTTTTCGTTGGGCCTGACATTCCTAAAATGATGTTCGATTCCAACTTTGAAACAAAAATGAGTACAAACGAAAATGAAGCTTGGATATCATTTAAGCAAGTTGTGACTAAGTTTTTGGGCAATGTTAAAGACCCAAACTACAAGCTTATCTGGGTTGCCTGATGAGCCTTAAAGTCCACTTCTCACAAAATCATCTTGACTTTTTCCCTGACAACTT